>JAQPPZ010013095.1:0-60510 GCA_028583015.1 Wollemia nobilis
ACCCGAAAGTGGCATTCCTTTTGGGATGTTTTCCACAAATTAAAAAAAATTAGTGGGTTGTGAGTTTGCTATATTTCAGAATCATCATTGTCAATTGTCAATTCAGCCTCAAGATATGGCAGCGTGGTTAAGAAGACATAGACTGACTATACTTTTACTTTTTCTAGTGGCTTTGCGCGGTCAAGGAGACATAGACTGACTATAGTTTACTTTTACTAGTGAGTTGTGGGTTTGGTATAGCTTTACCTTTACTGATTGGTTATTGCTGTTAAGTTATTCTCAAAATTATGCCTAGTGCATTGCTTCTTTCATTTTTCTATTTTGATTGAGTACGCCAATTGGAAGAATCTTCGTTCAATTTTTGAACAATGTAGACGCTGCAGGCCTCATATATATGTATAGACAGAATCACAACAGATGAAATTCAAGCTTGAGAATTGTCTTTATTTCACATCTATTGAGTGAAAATGGCCCAAGCTTTCTGCTCGCCATTACGTTTAGTTTGCAATACTAAGAGTTTGGGATGGTTTTCATGTAAGTTAAAGAAATTTGATGGTCTTCAGCTACACAGAAGGCATCCCCATGCAAACAGATTAGGTCCTTTTGCCTTGCTACTTTACCCTATTCATTTTCTGCACTCATAAACAGAATATGATTATAATGGATTATATAATGTATTGATTGTATGCTACATCCGATCAATCGCTGGTAATCGAGACGCGAAACATATTCATGGAGGCGCACATCAAAAAAACCATAATGGTCCATACTAAATTATGCCTAGAACTGTGTGTATTCTTTCATCCATAATGGGGTCATTATATTTACAGGCATTAATGTTTTTGCAGTTTTATCGACAACGCTAACGGAGTCAAAATCATATACTAATCCAAATTCAAACTATTCTCTTGCAACTATACTAATACTGACGGAGGTTGGAGCTCTCTTCTATTCAATTCGAATTCCAGTACCAAAAAAATTGATCGATTTAGTTATTATTGATTCTCAAAATGGTATCGTTGTGGATGACTCATTCATTGACTATGGCTTTTTTAGGTGTCCTCGGATGACAAGGGTGCGCATATGGAAAAATTGATCAGAGAGATCAAGGAAATGTTTGAATCCGTGGAATATGGGTAAATAAGCCTCTCTACATATGATACCGCATGGGTAGCAAGAGTTCCCACTATTTATGGCTCTGGTCAACCCCAATTCCCCAAAAACCTTGAGTAGATTCTTCACAATTAGTTGCCTGATACCTGATAGAATCCTCAATAATGTCGCCTACTTAACTACCCTCACCCTATGGAGCACTGGGCATGTTCAAGTGCAAAGAGGTAATATAATTATCACTAATGCATATTCTTATTACTTGATATCCTCATGTTCCATATTTTCCAGTTGGTTTTACATTCGGGTTATTCTAGGTCTCGATTTCATAAAAAACCATGCAAAATCAATCAGGAGAGAAGCACTAGCAAATCATGATTTTCTAAAAGGATTTCAGACGGTCTTTCCTCCAATGTTAAAGGAATCCAAGCTATGAGACTTGGACCTTCCTAATTTTAAGTCATCTATAAAGCAAATCAACCAAAAGCGGGACGTCCACTTTAAAACTTGAAGTTCTACCTGCATTTCTCTTGCTATTATGATATATTTGATTCTAAGTGAATTTCAAAACCAAAAGATCTATCTAACTGAATAAGTTCTTGAAAACATTAAAGTGGATGCTGAAGTGCTTCCTAACCTCTATGATGTGTTAGAAAATTAAATCAGATTTGATGCCTGAAAAAATCTCTAAGAGATCTTATCGCTAAAATCCGATCACCATTTTCTATTGTGTGCACAGTTATTATTGTTTTGGTGGAAACTCTAAATTGTTCGACGATAAGCCTTATCCCTTGTCAAAAGATAAACCTTATGTTCTCTTCCACCCGACTATATAAGGTGGCACTGCATTTTAGAAAAATATAGAAAGTGCACAGCAGTATAGAGAGTGGTCGAGAACAAAGCAGTGCACAACAATGCAGAGAGTGCAGAGAAGATGAGAGTAGAAGAAGTAAAGGAACATGGAGTGAATGCATAAGAAGTCGAAGCACCAGCCTTTCAAAGGTGTTTAACCTGTAACAAATTTTGCAAATGATTGTGCAAAGGTTTCGTTATTTTGCATTGTAAAACTGTAATTGTAGCATGTTTAATGGTTGAATAATATAAGATATATTTACAATTGTATATTTGAGCCTTCGTGTGATTAAATTTTTGTGTATCTAGAAAATCCTTGGCGGAGCTTATGTATCAAAAAAGCCCTTGACCTCTTGACCAGAGAAATACCTATTTTTGGTCATTGCTCCTCCGAAAAATTTGTCTCGCTCTTATTTCTTCTAAAAACTCTTTTGCTCTTATTTCCTTCAAAAAGGTGTTTCGCTCTTATTTCCTCCGAAAATGTGTTTCGCTCTTATTTCCTTCGAAAATCTATTTTGTTAATTATTTACTCTAATAAAGGTATTTTTGTTTTATTGCAAGAAATACATTTAAAAAGGTATTTTTGTCTTGTTACGTGAAATTAATTTGCCCTCCAAAATTGATTGTGGTCAATTTTTAAATTTACATTTTATTTCTCCGAAAAGGTGTTTCGGGAATTCTTTACCCCGAAAAGGAATTTGACCCTACTGACCAGTGAAACCTCCACTCTCACTAGTCACGTTTAGGTATTTCTAGACTTGTTTTCCTAAAAGAGGCTTTCAGGACTCATTAATCCCAAACAAGCATTTCAAATTGGTATCAAAGCTAGAGCCTTCCCATGGATGATAAGAAGCAATGGCTTTTGACAACAACCCTTTGCAGTTGTAGATCCCACTATTCAATTACAAAATTTATGATTACTAGAGCATTCATATGAAGATTTTGTTCAGGTATCAGGAGCGATGAGACCTGGCCTAGAATAGCTACGCAGAACCAGCAAATGCAGCAGCCATGAGGGATATCTCCTAATCAGAGTCAGATTTACTAAAGGAGAATCAAAATAAGGACCAAAACGTATTATTTTATATAATGTAGGTGATAGAAGAGATAATATTCTCATGAATTGCAGCAGCAACCACATCGAAGGCAACATGGGAAATATTATCTAGCTCCTTCCAAGGCACCAACAAGGTGAATTTGGTGTGATTGCAGATGCTGAGAAGAAAGATCGAGAACTTGCAAATGAGCGAGTTGGAGTCTATGATTGACTTATTTACCTATATAATGGTTATCATCAACCAGATGAGTATGAATGGTGAAAATATGGAAAACAAAAGAATAGTTGAAAAATACTGAGGAGCCTACTAGCTAGGTTTGACAACCCTCTTCGTGGATGAGCTCATGGGTTCTCTGCAAACACATGAGTAGAGGCTGAGTTTGTCATCTTAGTCCTCATTGGAGTAAGCAATCAAGATGCATATCTCATTTTGAGACAACAGCAGAGAATAATCCCACCAAGGAGCCTCCAGTTCTCAAGGAGGAAGAGGCATAGGCAAGTATGGAAGAGGTAACAAGCAAGGAGGAAGGTCAAACTCCAATGATGGAGAGACCAGCTACAACTTCCATCAAGCAAGAGGAAGAGGTAATGGAAGAAACCAACAAGATCTAATAAGAGGTATGATAAATTGAAGATCCAATGTTGCAAGAAATTTGGTCATTATAGCTATGAGTGTAGAAAGAATATGGTTGAGGATAATAAGCAACAAGCTCACTACACAAATGAATCTGAAAATACATAGTGTAGAGATGCTTGTGGAAATATGTTGTTGACTTGTAGTACTTAGGAGGAGAGCCAGAAGAATACCTAGTATCTCGATAGTGGGTGTAGTAACCACATGTATGGGAACAAAGAGATGATCTCACAACTTCATGAAATAATCAAGTCTGATGTGAAGATGGGAAACTGTGTCCATGACAAAGAACAATATGTTTCTCCTGCAGATTCAAAATGAATTGCTACTATCATTTAGTATAGTTATGAAAGATGCTACATGGATGTGGCATCTCATATTCGATCATCTGAGTTTCAGTGGCCTGAACCTACTGCACAAGAAACAAATGGTGAAGGGTTTACCCCTCATAGAGTAATCGAATCAAGTTTGTGAAGGTTTCGTAGTCGACAAGTAGTATAGGGATGTGTTCCCTATAAGGCAGTATTGAAGAGCTTCATAGCCATTGGAACTGGTGCATTTAGATATTTGTAGACCAATGTAGACCAGCACATTTACCAAAAATAAATACTTCCTGAATTTTATAGATGACTTCAGTTGGAGGACATGGGTATATTCCATAAAGCAAAATTCAGAAGCTTTCGATAAATTTTGAGAGTTCAAGGCTCTGGTTGAGAAACAAAGTGACTATTATGTGAAGACTCAGAAGAGATGAAGGAGGTGATTACATCTCTAATGAATTCCATAATTACTGCAAGAAAAATGGAATTCATAGGCAGCTCATAACCAGATACACACCATAGCATAATGGTGTTACAGAGTGGAAGAATAGAACTATAATGGAGATGGCACAAAGTATGCTAAAGGTAAATATTTTTTTGCATGAGTTATGGGTAGAAGTTGTATGTTGTGTAGTTTATCTGCTAAATCGATGTCCCATGAAGAGTATGAAGGACAAGATTCCTCAAGAATCCTGGAGCAATCAAAACCCTAGTGTGGCTCATTTAAGATTTTTTGAGTGCATAGCATATGCACATGTTCCATATGAGAAGAGAAAGAAGCTAGACGATAAGGCAAAAAAATGCATCTTCACTGGGTATAGTGAAGAGTCCAAGGCATATAGGTTGTATAATCCTGTTACAAAGAAGTTGATTATCAGCCAAGATGTGAATTTCCTGGAGGATGAATCCTCTAACTAGAAATAAAAGGCTAGCCAGCTAGAGCCAAAAATTATCGACCCTGAGGACTTGGAAGAAGAAAAGGTGCATCTACCTATAGCTTCAAGTAGTAATACTAGAGCTAGCAGCAACACTACCTCATCATCACAGTCACCTAAAATTGCAAGTAGTATCTCCAACTTAAGGACACCAGCAAAGACAAGGATCTTGCAAGATATTTATGAGGTAACCCAAAATCAAATAGATGAAGAACATTATGACTTTGCTTTATTTTTTGAGTGTGATCCAATTTCATTTGACGAAGTAATTTAGAATCAAAAATGGGTGCAAGCTATGGATGATAAGATAAAGGCCATAGATAAGAATCAGACATGGCAATTAATGGATCTTTCAGCAGGGAAGAAGACCATTGGAGTCAAGTGGATAGACAAAATAAAGTTTAGTGCCCAAGGAGAAGTTGATAGGCATAAGGTCATATTGGTGGTGAAAGGCTACAAGCAGAAGTCAAGGATTGACTACCATGAAGTATATGCACTTGTAGAGATACTTGACATAGTTAGGATGATCCTGGTATTGGTAGCCCATAAATACTAGAATGTGTACCATATGGATGTCAATTCTACCTTCCTCAACGAAGTGTTGGAAGAAGAGGTCTACATAGACTAGCCACTCGGCTATAAGCTAGAAGGGCAAGAAGGTAAAGTACTAAAACTGAAGAAAACCTTTTATGGGTTGAAGAAAACACCTAGGGATTGGTATAGTCGAATTGATGCCTACTTTCAAGAGAATGGGTTTATCAAATGCCCATATGAGCACACCCTGTACCTAAAGACAAATGTAGAAGGGGATATGATGATAATTTGCTTGTATGTAGATGATCTGATTTACATAGGTAATAACAATGTGCTATTTGACAAGTTTAGAACCATGAAGAAGGAGTTCAAGATGATGGACTTAGGCCTGATGAATTACTTTCTAGGTATTGAAGTTGACCACTCTATGGATGACATCTTCATTTCTTAGGGCAAGTATGTGAAAGATATCCTGAAGAGGTTTAATATGGAGGACAACAAATCTGCCATCACACTAGTTGCAATAGGCCTAAAGCTAAACAAAAATGATTGCGATAGCAATGTTGATCCATATTTTTGTAGACACCAAAATAGCACCAATCCGATTATGTGACTGCAAACACTGATCGCATTGACACACATATCCCCCAGGGCAGCCCCCAGAGGTTAAAAAATGGTCCTAACCCTTCACACAACATTTTTGGAAGGTCAGAGGTAAATTATACACCTTTCAGGCACTCTGCTCTCTACTCGTTCCACCCAGGGATGATTACAAATTGCTATTCACCCCACCCAAGGATGATTAGCAGTATTCGCTCCAAGGTGGGGTGAACAACGGGTTTGATGGGCAAAAAGTCAAATCTTGACAAATGGCAGCTCAGATCCACCACTTAAATCTTCCTTCATTGCATGGGAGTGTGAGTGAGCATTTTTTAGCGCTATAGGTAGTTACAGGGGTAGTCATGGAGCCCCTAATCAGGGAGGAATCTTCTCCCCCTTAGGAAGGCATGATTGCCAAGTGGTGCCTCTGCATGCTCATCCAAAGAGACCATCAGGTCTATAAAATGGTGAGTCTTCTCACCCCAAGAATGAAGAGAGAAGGAGCATTTTGAGCAATGAAGTTCTGTCATTTTATATCCTCACACTTTTTGATTTGTGCCTTTCACATCCTTGATCTCTTTTGGAAGGGAGGTCATTGGGTCATTATTGGAAGCGCAAATTCGAAACCAAAACCTGAAATTTGGCCATAACATCCTACCAAATTTTCCAACAACACCCCATAAGAGGTTTTGGACCCATCCCAAGTGGATTGGTGCTAAAATCGGGCCCCAAACGGTGGGCAGCCTGCCCCCGGGTGCCCCCCACACTGTTGCAGTCCTAATTGCCCTACCCCAGAGTGATAAGAAATTTGTAGTAGATTTCCTTTCTATTATTTTTGCATCTGATTCTATGTTTCTTATATAGGTTTTCATTTAAATTTCACATCATTTTGAGTTGTTTTGAATATGTTTTTGTCATTTCCTACTTTTGCTAACATGCAAGTAGCATCATAAAATTCTTGGTGATAGAGGCCGAATTGGAAAAATCTAACCTTCTGGGTATTTCCAAAATACCCCATTTTACGTAACCCCAACTTTGTAGGTGATTTGGAGCTTCCTGGATCTGACATTTGGGACTGTGATTTCTTATGTTTTGTTGCAGGTCTAATCGTCCTACCCCGGAGCGATTAGAAATCCATGGCAAATTTTTTGACTGTTCCATTTGCAGTGCCTTCCTGGTAATTTCCTCATGCTTCTATTAAAATTTTAGATCATTCTGATGCTATTTAGTTATCGTTTTATTTATTTTTTGCATGCACTAATCGTAGGCTTGGGGATTGCATGTTCCATTTTATCTATAGGTGCTACTACCTATTTTATGTTTCCTTGAACATAGTATATCAACATTAGAGAAGTAGCAAGGAGTCAAGACTCATCAACGCAAGCAACGAAGATTTTTGGTCCGCCCATTTTACATGTGGGCACACGGAAGAAGGAATACCATCTTTTGATGTGAAAAGAACATATTTAATGCTCCTAGCCCCTGAAAAGGGAGGAGAAGGATTGTAACTGGGTTCTAAATCATATTAATAAAAATTTATGTACTCCATATTCTCTTTTATACCTTGTTTCAATGCGTTTTTGTTTCTCTCCTTTCATGCATTTCAGTTCGTAGGATTTAGCATTAATTTTAGTTTCGTTTGCATCGCACTTGGTGTTTCCTTTTTGTTTTCGTATCCTCGTGATTTCAGTGGTGATCAGTATCCTCATGTTTCCTTTTTGTTTCCATATTATATTTGCAATACGGTGTAGCTAATGCCGCAATCGACCCTTCCATCAACGCATATGGATTTTCAGTTGAATCCATCTAAATAGGGTCAAATTTTGTAGGCATCCCCGTTGACAAGTCCATAAAATCCCTAGTCGGGTCCATCTTCATTGTCTGGTACTTCACCAATGATGCCACCTACGGTGGCCACACCGAAGGACAAAGGGAAGAAACCCTTGGAAGAGACACCACCATCAGTCTCAACCATCTCTACTAAGGAGATGCCTAGCAGAATGGAAGTCGAGGCTCCTAGCTCACCCGAAATGGAGTGGAATTAGGAAGAACTTCCATTCCCTCCCCCTCAATCACCAAAAATCACCATTGAAATAGCCAATATGAGCCTAGGGGAGTATATGGTGCAGAATATTGTAGCAACACCCGCACTGGAGTTCATGCAGGACATGGGGATACCTTGCCTCCCCATCAGTACTATTGTTCCTCTAGGCTACCCATCGAACCAGAATAAATTTGTATATGGGGGCTTGGATAATGGCATTAAACCTCACATGTAAGAGGATGAAGATGAAGAGCCCTTTGCTGAAGATTTCAACTATTTGTCCAACCCAAATTTTGCTTTGAGATATCTTAGCCATTGCAATTGGCATGGATATGGGTTAGGCAGATATGAGCAAGGAGTGCGAGTTCTTTGTCAACCAAGATATCAGATGTCATACGACAAGTTAGGAGTAGGGTTCGACCACCCCCTACCCCTTGACATCTTGGTAGAGAATATGCAAGGCCTAGGGATAGACAACAAGGATGGGTTGGCATTAGATCCATACGCCAATCCTAACACAACATATACATTGGGGGATTATCTCCCATTGTCGGCAACCAACCTTGTTGACCTTCACAAACCCTTCCCTTTGATTGAGAAAGGAGAAAGTTCGAAAACTCACCTACAAGAGGACTATAGACAATGTCAAGAAGGATCTTCAGAAGACGAGTCAGAATATGAAGTAGCACCATGGGACCCCTTTGAATCGGATAGCAATCACTCACAAGTGACCCCATGGATGATTATCAAGAAAGCCTCTTGGCAATGTTCCCTCTGGATTCTCCAATCGAGCAAGTGCCACCTCAAGAAAATCATGTCCCCCCGTAGAGAGTGGAACAACCCCGATGGGGTCAAATCAATTTGCTCGAGCAAGACGAGCCTCTAATGTTGCAAACCATTGTTGGAACCAATGAAGGCCTTTGGATATTTGATAGTGATTATGAAGATGAAACTGAGATGGCATATCTCAATCACATGCGACAGATGCAGCAACAATACCCCCTGGATATTGACGACATATTTGAACAACTAAACATAAGTCCAAGGCATGAGTGGCACCTAAACCTAGCGTAGTGGGACCAAATGTTGAATCCGCCACTTTGGGCATATAGAGAACACCTTCCACCCAGAGACCCTATAGCAATATCAGTGTCGAGGGTAGACCCTGTCCTCCTCCCTACACATAGGGCTGATCCATTCATGCCAATACCTCTAGAGCCAGATCAAGAGCACAAAAATCATTCAGGATGTTTGAGTAACCACACCCACGATAATGGAGACCAAAATCATTTCATCAACATGATATCCATTGACTTAACTGCCCCCATCCACAATCCGGTAGATCCAACACAATCATTGTATCTAGATATAGATGCCATACACTGGGATCACGTCAATTCACCACCATCCCCATTAGAGTACTGGCCTTTTGGTGAGATGCTTCATTTCACCCCGAGGCCAGCTCAGGATATCTTCCATGTTGAAGAGGAACCCGAGGTTCCCAATACAGATCTAAACTTAGCAAATGATATCCACTTGATCCCAACTCCACACCAGTTGGAGGATGGATCCCACATGTCGGTCGAGGAGACGACTGACGTAGACATCGGCTCTGATCCAATGAATCCATAGATTATCAAGCTAGGGGTAAGCTTATCCCCCGAAGAGCAAGCCGACTACATTGCCCTTCTCAAAGAGAAGAAGGAGGTTTTTGCATGGTCCTACAAAGACATGCCAGGGCTAGATTCGTAGCTAGTCACGTATAATCTAACGCTTGATCCGACAGTCAAGCCAGTTAAGCAAAAACTACGTAAGATGCACCCAACAGTGGCCTTAATGGTCAAAGATGAATTACAAAATTTGTTGGATGCACAGTTTGTCATCTGCATGGATTACCCACCATGGCTATCCAACATGGTGCCCATCAAAAATCCTGACGGGAGGATTCGCATATGCACCGATTTTCAAGATCTAAACAAAGTGAGTCCTAAGGATGATTTTCCCTTGCCAAGTATTGACACATTGGTAGACGCTACAATGGGCCATGAAATGCTTTCCCTCATGGATGGTTTCTTGGGATACAATCATATTCGTATCAATATTGAGGACCAACTAAAAATGGCGTTCACAATGCCTTGGGGGACATTTTTTTATAAGACCATGCCCTTTGGCCTTAAAAATGCTGGCGCCACCTACCAACGTGCCATGACATACATATTCCATGATCACATGCATAAAACTTTGGAAGATTACATGGATGATTTGTTGGCCAAATATATTTTTTACGCCCAAATCATCTCGATGACTTAAGCAATATCCTCGATCGCCTCATGGAACATAAATTCAGACTAAATCCCAAGAAGTGTGTATTTGGTGTCTCATATGGAAAACTCTTGGGTTTCATAGTCTCAAAGCGAGGCATCGAGGTGGACCTAAACAAATTCAAGGAAATCCTTGAAATGCTTCCCCCAACTACCATCAAGCAGCTCAGAAGCCTGTAGGGAAAGGTCGCATCAATCAAGCACTTCATAGCACAACTATCTGACAAGTGCCGACCCATGAATAAATTATTTCACAAGGGGGTAGCATTTCACTGGGATGACGAGTGCCAATCAGCCTTCGACGATATTAAACAATACTTGGCTTCGCCACCAGTATTGGCACCACCAAGACCAGGAGTGTCATTCTACTTATACATCTCGACGCATCGATGTGGCACTAGGCGCCATGCTAGCCCAGAAAAATGAACTACACAAAGAATAGGCTACCTACTATCTTAGTTGTACCCTGGTCAGTTATGAACTTAACTATGCATACGTCGAGAAGTTCTGCTTGGTAGTGGTTTTTGCTACCAAAAAGCTATGCCATTACATGCTGAGCAACACGACGTATGTTGTGTCTAAGGAGAATCCATTATGGTACATGATGAGTCATACTTATCATAGTAACCGCACGGTGAAATGGATCATGTTGTTGACAGAGTTTGACATCGAGTTCATTGGACAGAAATCCATCAAAGATCATGTCATCGTCGATCAACTAGCAGAGGCTCCTCTCGAAGATGATCAACCTCTAACCATAGAACTACCCGATGATGGGTTCTTCCATGTCTCATAATCGCCAGATTCTGATGAGCCTGAGTCACAGGCCGACATAACCCTATTTTTTTATGGTTCTAAATGTGACCAAGGTGGTGGCATGGGAATTGTATTCTTCACACCACAATGGGATCCAATGCCTCTATCATTTAAATTAGATTTCTCATGCACCAACAACAATGTCGAATATGAAGCCTTGCTCATAGGTCTTCAAATAGCAATTACCATGAACATCAAACAATTAAACATCTTCGGTGATTCGCTGTTAATTGTCAACCAAGTCAAATGGGTATTCCAATGTAAATGCCCAATTCTATAGGCCTACAAAGCCCTTATGGACAAATTTCTGGCAAATCTTGAATGGTACGACATCGAGGCACTCCCTCGATCATCGAATCATTTTGCGAATACTATGGCCTCCTTGGGGTCACTAATCCCTCAAGACATTTTTGGTGATATGACAACCATTCAAGTCAAAACACTATCGCAATCCGTGATGGAGCGTGCAAGCTCTGACT
This sequence comes from Wollemia nobilis, assembly GCA_028583015.1. Classification (NCBI taxonomy): domain Eukaryota; kingdom Viridiplantae; phylum Streptophyta; class Pinopsida; order Araucariales; family Araucariaceae; genus Wollemia; species Wollemia nobilis. Next base: position 11,703 of record JAQPPZ010013095.1, read on the forward strand.
TAATGCTAGGAATCCACCTGATCTAGATTGAACCATCCCCGAACAAGTTCCCTTGAATCCATGATTGTCTGAATCATGCCAACTAGGGGTTCTTATTCTCCCCTACTCCCATTAATAGCAACACAATGCTATTCTTACAAGTTCTTTCCAACTCAACTTTTGCTAGGGATGACCTTCAAGAGGGATTGGCTATTCATACTGTCGAGGTTTTCGATTAGCAGGATTGGTACACACCCATAAGAGATTACCTTAAGTTAGGTAACCTCCCACTTGGATTGACACACATCGTGAAAAGATCATTTAAACAGAAAGTGGCTAAACATGTCTTGTTAGGAGACATTTTGTATCGTTGCAGCTATGAAGGAATCCTTCTTCATTGCTTGGACCAGCAGGAGTCCACTTGGGTGATCACCCAAGCGCACGATGGTACATGTGGTGCCCACTTCAACAATATGGCCATCGCAAAGCACATTCTCCGCATGGGTTATTATTGGCCATCTTTAGAGCGATATTGTTGCCCGTATGTAAGGAAGTGCATGAAGTGTCAACACCATGCCAATTTGACACACGTACCTTCTCAGGCATTGCAGCTGATCTAATCAGCTTGGATGTTTTCACAATGGGGCTTAGATCTAATTGAAAATATCTCCCCTGTGTCGTTAGGTCATCACACATTCATCATAATGACCACGGAGTACTTCACCACGTGGGTGGAAGCAATTTTGCTTACCTCTACGACTGGACCCCGCATTGTGGAGTTCATTTTACATAACATCATATGTCATTTTAGTATTCCATCCAAGATCATTTCGGATAATGGGACATCATTTAAGAACAAAGACGTGTGTGCTTTGACCACAAAGTACAAAATTTAGCACAATTTTTTGACACCCTATTATCCGTAGGCAAATGGGCAAGCAGAGGTGTCAAATAAAATGCTAGTCGCCATTCTCAAAAATACAATCATAGATAGTCATAAGGATTGGCACATTCAAATCCCACTTACTCTATGGGCTTATCGCACTAGCATCTGGATTCCCACTAGGGCAACTCCATTTTTGCTAGTGTATGGATCTGAGGTGGTCATGCCTCTAGAGTTGGAAATACCTTCCCTGTGCATATCAATGCAAAAGTTCATCGATGATGACACTGCACGGCAGGCCCAGTTAGACCAACTTATGTTGCTCAACGAACGACGCGTCAATGCTCTCGAGCATTTACGTATCTATCAAGAGCGACTTAAGAAAGCATACAACATGAAGGTTCACCTGAGGGACTTTCAGGTTGGTGACTTGGTCTTAAAATAGAACCAACATAATTCTAATTTTCTGCCCCATATAAGGGACAAGTTCGTGGCAAACTGGTTAGGTCCTTATGTGATTGATAGTAAAATAGGACCTGGAACATACTTGACTCGCCTCTCTTGATGGAATCAAGGAACTAGAACCCTTGAACATCAGTCATTTGAGGCCATTCCATATCTAAGAGAGCCATAGCCCAAACCAAAAGCTCCAAGGATTCCCATAGTCACTTTGTCAACCCCCAAATGCCCCAAAGGTACCCATAATCCCTTTGGTCAAACCAAAAGCTCCAAGGATTCTTGCAATTGCTTGGTCAACCCAAAAGCTCCAAGGATTCCCATAGTCGCTTGGTCAACCCCCAAAATGCCCCAAAGGTACCCATAATCCCTTTGGTCAAACCAAAAGCTCCAAGGATTCCTGCAATCGCTTGGTCAACCCAAAATGCTCCAAGGATTCCCGTAGTCACTTGGTCAATCCCAAAAATGCCCCAAAGGTACCCATCATCCCTTTGGTCAAACCAAAATCTCCAAGGGCTCCCACAATCGCTTGGTCAAAAATAAGAAAATTCAAAAACAATAAAATCATCAAAAATAACAAAAATTTACATCTCATTTACATGCATATTCAAAATCATCACAACAATAAAGAACTCTTTTTGCATCTCATATTCATACTCACAAAAATCAATCCATCGAAAACACAAAAATAATAGTCGCATTAAGCATCACATCCATACATTGCATATTTGTTAGTCATATAGGTCAAAGGCACCATAGACTGTAATTACTCGGCAAATCCATCATCTTCCACATTTCTCCACCCTATAAACAGTCCATCTAAAAAATAAACGCCATCCACAGTTTCACCATATCATGCATTAGTTGTATTCTAAATGTATCTAGAGTTTTTGTCATTTAGCTGTCATTAGATTTCTAGCCAAATACTGTACAAAGTTAGACAGATTTTACAAAGGTAGATTTTTACTTGGATCACACCTTGTTACGTAGCATCCCAACACAAGTTAAAACACATAAAAATTCCCAAGTTGTGTGAACAAAGGATGAAACCTGCAAAGAAATCGGATACCATCTAGTGAAAATGTTATCTTGCTCATCCCCCTGTGCGAATGGCCCCAAAAAAATGCTGAGAGTTGGCAAAAGGATAAGCATCTTCCCTACCCAATTCCCCAAGAATCCCAAGTTCTCAAAAAGTTGCAAACACCAAAAAATTTGCAAAAGTAAAAACTCTTAAATTTGACATCACAACCAAAGTGCATACATAAAAAGGCACATATAATAGTGATTCTCATCACTCCATATTCAAATCCCTTGCTCAAAAGAAAAAAACAAAAATAAACAGTGTTTTTTATCACTACAAAAGAGCAAGTATCCCAATACAATTGAAGAAAAGAAGGGAGTCAAACTTGAATCCCTGGAACTCTCAGCATTTAGAAGGTCATGAGGTGCACCTCAGTACCGATTTGGTGGATAACCTATCAATCACTGGTGGTAAACCTCCCGCATGACGATATATCTATCACATTAACTTGTGTGCAGATCAATGTTTGCATGTGGATGAGCTAGCTTATGGTATCCAAGATAGCACCACAAATTAATCTGACTAAATACAACAAAGGAGTTAGTGGAGCTAATTAGGTGATCCTCAGTACAGGTTTAGTTGACAACCTATTTGGCACTGGCGGTATCCTAACAAATACCACATAAACAAACTCAATTGCACACACAGGGATGTGAAATAACTTGGTCAAAGACAAGTCCGATTCATACCTTGTTCAAAAGTCTTGTAAGATAAAAGTACGATCTTGGCTAGTTAGTTAACACATCCGAGTCTCATAAAACCTTAACTACATTCTAAACCAATTGTGATATCTTTCATCCTTGCATCGCCATCAGACAATACAAAAAATAACATGTATACATAAAAAATCATTTACCACACCAATCGCCTAGGACAACAAGCCATAAGTTCTAAACAGTCTATGGTGCCACCACCAAAAAATCACAAATTCAATTCCTCCATTCCATTTGCATATCCTATCAATTAGAAACATTAAGCATTGATCGCAAAATATCCATATATAATGTAAATTAACATGCATCCATCAAACATCAGTCACTATGCATAAAATCAAATCACAACACGTGTATAAACAAAAGAAAGTCTATATATATATATATATATATATATATATATATATATATATATATATATATATATATATATATATATATATATATATATATATATATATATATATATATATATATCATTAAAAATGCTGGTAGGCTACAATAAATCGGTCCTTTGACCTCGTAAAAAGGCAAAATCTCAAAAACCCCCAAGCCTAGGGCGTCGACCACCATGATCACGCAAGATCGGTGTGATGAGAACTACCCCCCATGGTGTGGGTCCTATGAGACCCCTTAGGGTGGCTGCTACTAGCCCCTGCATCATGCCTACTAGCACCTCCCTCATATAGTCACCTGCACTAAGAGGATGCTGACTACTCAGTATTGCACCCTCTCATAAGGCACGATGATCCGCCTCCACTAACCATAGGGATCCACCCACTAAGGTGGATAATATCCACCTCCAGCTCAAAGTGGTGTCGAATCAAGTCCATCTCCCACTGATGAACCATCGCCAAGTTCTCGTCATGCTATGCCAGCTGCGTCTGTAGGAGATCCATCTCCCATGTAGCATCTGTATCCCCATCCCATCGATGATACACAACAAATGCGTTCTCCCTCTCTACCAGCTATGTCTATAGGATATCCCTCTCCTGTAGTGCATCCCTGAGCTCCTCATCCCGTCTCTAGAGTAGCCCCTCCAATCACGCTATCTCAGCATGCAACCCTGCCTTTGTATCCTTCAAGACTGCCTAAGGCATCAACATCCCTATAATGATAGCTTGCTCTGGCTCCCACTACTCCGGGACATCCTGCATATTCGGCTACTCCAAAACCCCAAAATCATTCCCCCCCAAAGCTGTCCACCTCTACCATGTTCGCATCCTCCAACGAAAACCCCTAGCCCTATCCTAATGCCTCTGCATCCTCACCACCTGTTGTTGTCACCTCTACACCCCTAGAGGCCCCTCACCTCGCCACTGTCACAAAGTCCACAACTCGTCATACTTTGCGGTAGCCCCGATGTTGTCTATGTTTGGGACGTCGATCATTGTATCTGAATCCTCACCCAACAGTACAATGACTGGCCAGACCAGAGTCCTCTCATCCCCCTAGTTTCGATAGATCATGGGCTCACCAGGAAACCCCTAACGCACCCCAAACTGTCGTGTCACCCGACCATATAGGAAGAACTCCTGCTCGATCCCGTGTCGCCCAATCAGCCACCTCCCCTTATGAATCTATCAGAGCCACTCTCCAGCCTCAGGCCAGGCTAGATAGTCCTGATATGGGCATCAAAGCACCTCCCCTGGAGCAAGCTAAGTAAAGGCATCAACATAGTGCCCTACGACACCTGCCCATCATCGACTTTGTACCTGCTCCTCATACCACCGCCACAATGCCCCATACCCGATCTCTTTGTCTACCATCTCTGCCTGAGTCATCCACGTCAACCCCACCGACATCTCCACAACTATGTGCTTCCAAGCCCATCATTGTAACAGATAACTACACCTAATACCCTTTTGCCTTCGATAGTAGACCTCGTACAACTCATCATAGAGCTGTGCCAGCAGAGTCTGTCCTCATATCATAATCATAGGTGCCTCCATCGGATACTTGACCAGTTTGAAGACCACCTCCAGCAGGTTCCAAGGGAACCTCACACCTGATGAGTCGGGCAACAGTATGTTGGAAATGAGGGTCATCAATAATGCATGCCTCACTCCCAACACGCCCCTCTCTAGCCACCATCGCACCAAAATGTTGCCAATCTGGTAGTCACCCTCTACCCTTTACATCGAGTTGTCCACACCCAACTCCTCCCCATGATTGAAGCATCGTGTCAACACTGTTGTCCGTTGATCATGCGAAGTAGTCCGAATAGGAAGTTTGTCTATCGAAATCCGTAGAATCTGATATACATCCTTAAGTGTCATCGTCATCTCCCTTGTCGGGAGATGAAAGGTATTGGTCCGGGGATCCCACAAGTTGATCAGGGCCATCAGATAGGCCTGATCCCCCACCACAAGCTCTAGCTGAGTCACCTGCTTGAGCCCAATGACATCAAGCCACTCCTAGTTAGCCAAAGTCAATGCCTCCCACACTTCAAAGAAAACCGTAGGCACACGGTATTGGCTCTTCACAACCTGCAAAAGAAAACAAAACAAAAACATTAAAAACCTGATAAACTGTATAGCAATAACATGAATATACAACAATGCATCAAATAATGTACAACTAAAAATAGACAAATAACAAGCAACAAAATTCAAAAACAGTTTGTCAGTACCTAGGGTTTTTAACTCTACGTTTAAACTAAAAAATAAAATTCAAAAAATAGTTTTTCAGTACCTAGGGTTTTTAACTCTACGTTTAAATTGATAAACAAAATTCAAAAACAATTCAAAAAATAGTTTGTCAGTAACAAGGGTTTTTAACTCTATGTTTAAACTGACAAATGAAAATTCAAAAAAAATCAAAACAATTTGTCAGTACCTAGGGTTTTTAACTCTACGTTTAAATTGATAACTAAAATTCAAAAATAATTCAAAAAATAGTTTGTCAGTACCTAGGGTTTTTAACGCTAAGTTCAAACTGATAAACAAAATTCAAAAATAATTCAAAAAATAGTTTGTCAGTACCTAGGGTTTTTAACTCTATGTTTAAACTGATAAATAAAATTTAAAAAAAAATCAAAAAATAGTTTGTCAGTACCTAGGGTTTTTAACTCTACATTTAAACTGATAAAAAAAATTCAAAAACAATTTAAAAAATAGTTTGTCAGTACCTAAGGTTTTTAACTCTAAGTTCAAACTGATAAACAAAATTAAAAAACAATTCAAAAAATAGTTTGTCAGTACCTAGGGTTTTTAACTCTACATTTAAACTGATAAACAAAATTCAAAAATAATTCAAAAAATAGTTTGTCAGTACCTAGGGTATTTAACTCTAAGTTCAAAATGATAAACAAAATTCAAAAACAATTCAAAAAATAGTTTGTCAGTACCTAGGGTTTTTAGCTCTACGTTTAAACTGATAAATAAAATTCAAAAAATAGTTTGTCAAGATTCTAGTGTTTTTAACTCTACGTTTAAACTGATAAACAAAATTCAAAAACAATTCAAAAAATAGTTTGTCAGTACCTAGGGTTTTTAACTCTATGTTTAAACTGATAAATAAAATTCAAAAACAAGATTGTCAGTACCTAGGGTTTTTAACTCTACGTTTAAACTGATAAATAAAATTCAAAAAATAGTTTGTCAGTACCTAGGGTTTTTAACTCTACGTTTAAACTGATAACCAAAATTCAAATATAATTCAAAAAATAGTTTGTCAGTACCTAGGGTTTTTAACTCTACGTTTAAACTGACAAACAAAATTAAAAAAAAAATCAAAAATAGTTTGTCAATACCTAGGGTTTTCTTTTTTAAAAACTCTACGTTTAAACTGATAAATAAAAACAAAACAAACAAAATCAAAATAACAGATTTCATTAACCTCGGGTTTATAACTGAAGTTTACAAATGAAAAATCAAAATAAAAACAATTTTTCTAAGCTAGGGTTTTGCTCTAAGTTTACCCTAGGATTTCAGTTTAAAAACAAAAGGTTAGATTAAAACAATTTTTCTAAGCTAGGGTTTTCGTTCAGTTTACCCTAGGGTTCTATTTTAACAACAAACAAACAACAAAAACCAAAAGAATAAATGGAACAACCTAGGGTTATAGTTTTAGTTTTTGTCAATTCATTTTTGCCTCGGGTTTTACCTAAGTTTAAACGAAAAAACAAATTCAAAATAAATTGCGATTTTTAAACTATAACATAAAACAAAAGTAAATAACGAAGAGGAGCACTTACCGGTCTCTTTTTGGCTCCACTGCTCGATCCGGTTCGTGAACTCATGGTGTCGAGAAAAATTTGGCAATGCTTTGCTTCGAAGAATCGACCTCCTCCTCCTCAGAGCTCCAAATCGCCAAAAAAATAGAATGCAAATGAGCCCAAACCCTAGTTTTGGCCCTTAAATAGGCTTTTAGGCCTGTACTCGTTCCTCCCTGGGATGGGTGCTCTAGTTAGCACTCATCCCACCCTGGGACGATTACTAAACTGATATTCATCCCACCTAGGGACGATTACAGAGCAACAATTTCAAAAATAGCAAAAACTGCACAAAATGCACAAAAACAAGCATTAAAATTGTCCAATAAGAGTGCTTTTGCACTTGATATTCTGGACATGCAAAATAGACGTCAGGGTCACAAATCATTAGTGCTTTGGTTATCTATTTTTTCTCAGCACTGCGCCACGCACAACGCATCCCAAAAAGGGGCATCTGTAGACACCAAAACAACACCAATCCGATTATGTGATCGCAAACACTAATCGCATTGACACACACAGCCCCCAGGGCAGCCCCCAAAGGCTAAACAGTGGTCCTAACCACTCACACAGTAGTTTTGGAAGGTCATAGGTCAATTTGGCACCTTTCATGCACTCTGTTCCCTACTCGTTCCACCCAGGGACGATTACAAATTGTTATTTGCCCCACCTAGGTACGATTAGCAGTATTCGCTCCAGGGTGGGGTGAACAGTAGGTTTGACGGGAAAAAAGTCAAATCTTGACAAATGGCAGCTTAGATCAGCCACTTAACTCTTCCTTCATTGCATGGGAGTGTGAGTGAGCGTTTTTGAGCGCTAGAGGCAGTTATAGGGGCAGTCATGGAGCCCCTAATCAGGGAGGAATCTTCTCCCCCGTAGGAAGGCATGATTGCCAAGTGGTGCCTCTGCATGCTCATCCAAAGAGACCGTCAGGTCTATAAAATGGTGAGTCTTCTCACCCCAAGAATGAAGAGAGAAGGAGCATTTTGAGCAACGAAGTGCTACCGTTTTACATCCTCACACCTTTTGATTTGTGCCTTTCACATCCTTGATCTCTTTTGGAAGGGAGGTCATAGGGTGGTTATTGGAAGCGCAAATCCGGAACCAAAACCCGACATTTGGCCATAACATCCTACCAAATTTTCCGACAACACCCCACAAGAGGTTTTGGACCCATCCCAAGTGGATTGGTGCCGAAATCGGACCCCAAACGGTGGGCGTCCTGCCCCCGGGCACCCCCCACACTGCTACAGTCCTAATCGTCCCGCCCTAGAGCGATTAGAAATCTATAGCATATTTCCTTTCTGTTATTTTTGCATCTGATTCTATGTTGCTTAGATATGTTGTCATTTAAATTTCACATCATTTTGAGCTGCTTTGATCATGTTTTTGTCATTTCTCGCTTTTGTTAACATGCAAGTAGCATCATAAAATTCCCGGTGATAGATGTTGAATTGGAAAAATTTGACCTTCTAGGTCTTTCCAAAATACCCAATTTTACCTAACCCCCAACTTTATTTTTTACCTGCAAAGTTGGGGGTTAGGTAAAATTGGGTATTTTGGAAAGACTCGCATACGCAAAAATTAGTATCCTAGCAGTTATCCTGGACGATCTTTACGACTCCTATGCTTCTTTCCATCAAGCAAATATCTTCAACAAAGCTGTAAAAAGGTTCCCCATTCCCAAACATTCACTCCTAAATTCAATAAGGCACTTGTCTCCACTATATCTACTCCAAACTCATTAATCATTCATATTTTTTTTTTTTCTGTAGATGGGATCCATCTCTTACAGACTATCTGTCTGAAGACATTAAAATATGTTTCCTGGGATTCTATAATAGTTTAAACGATATAGGGAACAAGCATATAAATTACAAGGGCATGACGTGCTTCCCTAACTTCATGAAGCGGTAAGGAGTTGTTTGTGTGATGTCATATACATACGTAAAACTACAATGGATCAATTAAATCAAAGCAAAAGTTGTTAGTAATTTCAATTGTTGGCATTGGTGGCTTCAGTGGTGGACTCTTCTATTGAAATACATGAATAAAACAAAATGGATGGAAGCTAAGCATGCACCATCGCTAGAAGAGTATTGGGAGAATTAAAATATTCACGCAACAGAACAACAAAAAACAATTTCAAAGCGACAATGATTTCAGGAGGTTTCAAATTGAAGTTGCGCTGAAAATGATTTTTGGAGAGATTCAAAATGATTTTGGAGTGACAATAGTTTTTGGGAGGCAAAAATTAAAATCAGGGTGCAAATTATTTTCAGAGTTTCTTAATTTGATTTCGGGTAGCAATGCAATTTCAGGAGAACTAAGGCCGAAAATGGATTTTTGGAGGAGCGAGGGTTTTTTAGAGCACACAACTTGGGCAAAAAATGAAGTGAGGTCTGTATTTTCATGAGAGGGAGGCGGACATTGATTTTGGGAGCAAACAAGAGTTTTCAAGTATAGATTTTGCAGATATTAAATATAAAATATTTATGTATCTCACAAAGGTAAATATGCACAAATAAATTTATATTATCTAAAACATAAACTAATTGCTATTGTAGTTTTACAATGCTTAATACAAAGATAAAATTTACCGGTTGCTTCTTCATCTAGAAGCTTTACAAACATCTATAAAATTAGTTGCAGGTTAAACACCAAAGGAGTATTCAGTAGACTGCTACTCCAAATCCTTTCTCTCTACATATTCTACCACCTTTGCTCCCACTCTTCTCCTCTACTCTCCTCCATTCTCTTATGTTCTCTCTTTTGCATTGAAAGATAACACCGTCTTATATAGTCGGGTAAGGGAGGGATAGGTCTTATCTTCTAATAGGGGATAAGTATTATCTCTAAACATTCTAGTGTTTCTTTCTATCTACAACTATTGGTATTAATTACGCACACTCAAATTTATGGTGATTGTATTTTTGACGATAAGATTTGTCAAAGATATTTCTAGCATGTAAAATCAAGTTTTATTTATAACATCCTCCTTTAAATGATATTTCACAAATACTTTGATTCTAAGCAATAACATGTGAAAATATTTGCTACCTGGTCTTTGGACCTATAAAACAATAACTCAATTTTGCTAAATTTCACCAGCTCTCTGATGAAATGGTAGCGGATATCGATATGCTTCATCCTGCCATGAAACATTAGATTCTTTGACAGTGCTATGGTGGAATTATTGTCACAAAATATGGTTGTTGCCCCTTCCTGGTGATGATTCAAATCACCCAAGATTCTACCTCACGCCTACTAGCACCTCCCTCATCTAGTCACCTACACCAAGAGGATGCTGACTACTCAGTCTCACACCCTCTCGTAAGGCATGATGATCTGCATTCACTAATTGTAGGGATTTGCCCACTAAGGTGGATAATCTCCACCTCTAGCTCAAACTGATGTCGAATCAAGTCCATCTCCCATTGATGAACCATCGTCAAGTTCTTGTCCTGCTACACTAGCTACATCTATAGGAGATCCATCTCTCGCATAGCATCTGTATCCCCATCCCATCGACGATACACAACAAATGTGTTCTGCCTCTCTACCAGCTACGTCTACAGGATATCCCTCTCCTATAGTGCATCCCTAAGCTCCTCATCTCGTCTCCAGAGTAGCCCCTCCAATCGTGCTATCTCAGTGTGCAACCCTACCTTCGTATCCTCTGAGACTGCCTAAGGCATCAACATCCCTAGAATGATAGCCTTCTCTAGCTCCCACTACTTCGAGACGTCTTGCATATCCGATTGCTCTGAAACCCAAAAATCATCCCCTCCCAAGTTTTCCACCTCTACCATGTCTACATCTTCTAGCGAAACCCCCTAGCCCTCTCCTAATGCCTCTACATCCTCACCACCTATTGTTGTCACCTCTGCACCCCCTAGAGGCCCCTCGCCTCACCACCGTCGTAAAGTCCACCACTGGTCATACTTTTTGGTAGCCTCGATGTTGTCTACGTTCGGGACGTCAATCACTGTATTCGAATTCTCACCCAACGGTACAATGACTGGCCAGACCAGAGTCCTCTCGACCCCAAGTGCCGATAGGTCACGGGCTCACCAGGCAACCCCTAGCGCACCCCAAACTGTCGTGTCACCCGGCCATACAGGAAGAACTCCTACTCGGTCCTATGTCGCCCAATCAGCCACCTCCCCTTGTGAATTTTTCGGAGCCACTCTCCAGCCTCAGGCCAAGTTGGAAAGTCCCAGTATGGGCGCCAAAGCACCTCCCCTGGAGCAAGCCGAGCAAAGGCATCGGCATAGTGCCCTATGACACCTGCCCATCATCGACTTTGTCCCTGCTCCTCATACCACCACCATAGTGCCCCATACCCGATATCTCTGTCTACCATCTCTGCCTGAGTCATCCACGACAACCCCATCGACCTCTCCATAATTATGTACTGCCAAGCCCATCAGTGTAACAGATAACTACACCTAATACTCTTCTACCTTTGACAATAGACCTCGTACAACTCATCATAGAGTTGTGCTAGCAGAGTCTGTCCTCATCTCATAATCATAGGTGCCTCCATCGGATATTCGACTAGTTTGAAGACCACCTCCAGCAGGTTCCAAGGGAACCTCGCACCTGATGAGTCAGGCAACAGTATTTTGGAAATGAGGGTCATCAGTAATGCATGCCTCACTCCCAACACACCCCTCTCTAGCCACCACCTCACCAAAATGTCGTCAATCTGGTAGTCACCCTCTACCCTTTGCAGGTTGTCCACACCCAACTCCTCCCCATGATTGAAGCATCGTGTCAGCACTGTTGTTCGCTGATCATGTGAAGTAGTCTGAATAGGAAGTCTATCTATCAAAATCCGTAGAATCTGATAGACATCCTTAAGCGTCACATCATCTCCCCTATCGAGAAATGAAAGGTATTAGTTCGAGGATCCCACAAGTTGATCAGGGCCATCAAATAGGCTTGATCCCCCACCATAGGCTCTAACCGAGTCACCTGCTTGAGCCCAATGACATCAAGCCACTCCTAGTCAGCCAAAGTCAGTGTCTCTCGTGCTTCAAAGAAAATCATAGGCACACGGTATCGACTCTTCACAACCTACAAAAGAAAACAAAACAAAAACATTAAAAACCTGATAAATTGTACAACAATAACATGAATATACAACAATGCATAAAATAATGTACAACTAAAAACAAAAAAATAACGAGCAACAAAATTAAAAAAATAGTTTATCAGTACCTAGGGTTTTTAACTCTACGTTTAAACTAATAAATAAAATTCAAAAAAAAATTTGTCAGTACCTAGGGTTTTTAACTCTACGTTTAAACTGATAAACAAAATTCAAAAACAATTTAAAAAATAGTTTGTCAGTACCTAGGGTTTTTAACTCTATGTTCAAACTACAAACAAAAATTAAAAAAAAATTAAAAATAGTTTGTCAGTACCTAGGGTTTTTAACTCTACGTTTAAACTGATAACCAAAATTCAAAAATAATTCAAAAAACAGGTTGTCAGTACCTAGGGTTTTTAACGCTAAGTTCAAACTGATAAACAAAATTCAAAAATAATTCAAAAAATAGTTTGTCAGTACCTAGGGTTTTTAACTCTATGTTTAAACTGATAAATAAAATTCAAAAAATAGTTTGTCAGTACCTAGGGTTTTTAACTCTACGTTTAAACTAATAAACAAAATTCAAAAAATAGTTTGTCAGTACCTAGGGTTTTTAACTCTAAGTTCAAACTGATAAACAAAATTCAAAAACAATTCAAAAAATAGTTTGTTAGTACTTAGGGTTTTTAACTCTACATTTAAATTGATAAACAAAATTAAAAAACAATTCAAAAAATAGTTTGTTAGTACCTAGGGTTTTTAACTCTAAGTTCAAACTGATAAACAAAATTCAAAAACAATTCAAAAAATAGTTTATCAGTACCTAGGGTTTTTAACTCTACGTTTAAATTGATAAATAAAATTCAAAAAAAATTCAAAAAATAGTTTTTCAGTACCTAGGGTTTTTAACTCTACATTTAAACTGATAAACAAAATTCAAAAACAATTCAAAAAATAGTTTGTCAATACCTAGGGTTTTTAACTCTACGTTTAAACTGATAAATAAAATTCAAAAAATAGTTTGTCAGTACCTAAGGTTTTTAACTCTACATTTAAACTGATAACCAAAATTCAAATATAATTCAAAAAATAGTTTATCAGTACCTAGGGTTTTTAACTCTATGTTTAAACTAACAAACAAAATTAAAAAAAATTCAAAAACAGTTTGTCAATACCTAGGGTTTTCTTTTTTTAAACTCTACGTTTAAACTGATAAATAAAAACAAAACAAACAAAATCAAAATAATAGTTTTCGTTAACCTCGGGTTTATAACTGAAGTTTACAAATGAAAAATCAAAATAAAAATAATTTTTCTAAGCTAGGGTTTTGCTCTAAGTTTACCCTAGGATTTCAGTTTAAAAACAAAAAGTTATATTAAAACAATTTTTCTAAGCTAGGGTTTTCGTTCAGTTTACCCTAGGGTTCTAGCTTAACAACAAATAAACAACAAAAACAAAAAGAAGAAATGGCACAACCTAGGGTTATAGTTTTAGTTTTTGTCAATTCATTTTTGCCTCGGGTTTTACCTAAGTTTAAACGAAAAAACAAATTCAAACTAAATTGTGATTTTTAAACTGTAACATAAAACAAAAGCAAATAACGAAGAGGAGCACTTACCGGTCTCTCTTCACCTCCGCTGCTTGATCCGGTTCGTGAACTCATGGCATCGAGAAAAATCGACAGCGCTTTGCTTCGTAGAATCGACCTCCTCCTCCTTCGAGCTCCAAATTGCCAGAAAAATAGAATGCAAATGAGCCCAAACCCTAGTTTTGGCCCTTAAATAGGTTTTTAGGCCTGTAATCGTTCCTCCCTGGGATGGGCGCTCTAGTTAGCGCTCATCCCACCCTGGGATGATTACTAAGCTGGTATTCATCCCACCCAGGGACGATTACAGAGCAACAATTTCAAAAATAGCAAAAATTGCACAAAATGCACAAAAACAAGCAATAAAATTGTCCAATAAGAGTGATTTTGCACTTGATATTTCGGGCATGCAAAACAGACGTCAAGGTCACAAATCCTCATTATCCTACTCCCTAAGAAGGCTACCATAGTCGTACCACTCCACGGGAGGATGAATTGTAGAGAATTTCATCCCCAAACGGTGTCCCAAAACGGGTCCAAACTCACCCAAAAATAGCAATAACATTGCCACACAAGGCACATTTGCGCCTCTGTTTCTTGGTATGCAAAATAGACGTCGGGGTCACAAATCCTCACTCTCCTATTCCCTAAGAAGGCTACCATAGCCGGACCACTCCACGGGAGGACAAATTATCGAGAATTTCATCCCCAATCGGCGTCCCAAAAAGGGTTAACACCCACCCAAAAATAGGTCCAAATGTTGGGAAACTGCATAAGCATTCAAAGAAAAACATTTGAAGGCACCCTTACCTAATTCATCTTGGGTCAAGCGACTCGTCGCTTTTCTCATGTAGGTAATTCCCTCATCGATTCGTCGCTTGAGGGGGTAGTCACACTTAGTCACCAATCAACAAATACACACCCAATCAAGGAAATGGCACGTATTCAAAGAATCATTGACAAAGATAATCACGCCCCTACTTGGGGTAGCAAACAAGCAATAATCACAAGCTGATCAAACACTTGGCATTCGTGAATCATGAACTCACGGTTCCCACAGACAAAAGGTTGTGCCCTTTGTCTATTAATGACTGATCAATGTCCAAGCTCAAGTAACACCTCACCGAAAAGGTTAACACTTGAATTAAGTTCCTTCGCTCGTGAGAAGCAAGGATTCAAGAATGCGTGCCCTTTCCATACTTGGGGCATCAAAAGTTGGTTAGGTTACTGAGAAACCCTAATCATTAGTGCTTTGGTTATCTATTTTTGCTCAGCATTGCGCCACGCACAATGCATCCCAAAAAGGGGCATCTGTAGACACCAAAACAACACCAATCCGATTATGTGACTGCAAACACTGATCGCATTGACACACACATCCCCCAGGGTAGCCCCCAAAAATTAAATAGTGGTCCTAACCACTCACACAGCAGTTTTGGAAGGTCATAGGTCAATTTGGCACCTTTCATGCACTTTGTTCCCTACTCGTTCCACCCAGGGACGATTACAAACTGCTATTTGCCCCACCTAGGTATGATTAGCAGTATTCGCTCCAGGGTGGGGTGAACAGTAGGTTTGATGGGCAAAAAGACAAATCTTGACAAATGGCAGCTTAGATCAGCCACTTAACTCTTCCTTCATTGCATGGGAGTGTGAGTGAGTGTTTTTGAGCGCTAGAGGTAGTTACAGGGGCAGTCATGGAGCCCCTAATCAGGGAGGAATCTTCTCCTCCCTAGGAAGGCATGATTGCCAAGTGGTGCCTCTACATGCTCATCCAAAGAGATTGTCAGGTCTATAAAATGGTGAGTCTTCTCACCCCAAGAAGGAAGAGAAAAGGAGCATTTTGAGCAACGAAGTGCTACCATTTTACATCCTCACACCTTTTGATTTGTGTCTTTCACATCCTTGATCTCTTTTGGAATGGAGGTCATAGGGTGGTTATTGGAAGCGCAAATACAGAACCAAAACATGACATTTGGCCATAACATCCTACCAAATTTGCCAACAACACCCCACAAGAGGTTTTGGACCCATCCCAAGTGGATTGGTGCCGAAATCGGACCCCAAACGGTGGGCGTCCTGCCCCCGGGCACCCCCCACACTGCTGCAATCCTAAACGTCCCGCCCCGGAGCGATTAGAAATCTATAGCATATTTCCTTTCTGTTATTTTTGCATCTAATTCTATGTTGCTTAGATATGTTGTCATTTAAATTTCACATCATTTTGAGTTGTTTTTATCATGTTTTTGTCATTTCTCGCTTTTGCTAACATGCAAGTAGCATCATAAAATTCTCGGTGATAGATGCTGAATTGGAAAAATCTGACCTTCTAGGTCTTTCCAAAATACCCCATTTTACCTAACCCCCAACTTTGCAGGTGATTTGGAACTTCCCGGATGTGACATTTGGGACTGTGCTTTCTGACATTTTGTTGTAGGTCTAATCGTCCCGTCCCGAAGGGATTAGAAATATGTGGCAAATTTTCTTACTGTTCCATTTGCAGTGCCCTCTATTACTGTCATGCTTTTGATAAATTTTTAGATCATTCTAATGTTATTTAGTTATCATTTTATTTATTTTTTGCATGCACTAATCGTAGGCTTGGGGATTGCATGTTCCATTTTATCTATAGGTACTACTGACTGTTTTATGTTTCTTTGAATGTAGGATCTCGACATTAGAGGAGCAGCAAGGAGTCAAGACTCATCAATGCAAGCAACGGCGACATTTGGTCCGCCCATTCTACATGTGGGCACACGAAAGAAGGAATACCATCTGTTGATGTGACAAGAACATATTTAACACTCCTAGCCCCTAAAAAGGGAGGAGACGGATTGTAACTAGGTTCTAAAGCATATTAATAAAAAGGGTTGTACTCCATATTCGCTTTTATACCTCATTTCAATGCGTTTATGTTTCTCTCCTTTCATGCATTTCAGTTCGTAGGATTTAGCGTTAAGTTTAGTTTCGTTTGCATCGCACTTGGTGTTTCCTTTTTTGCTTCTTAATCCTCGTGCTTTCAATTTCTATAAGAGGTTAGTTGGAAGTTTGATGTACTTGATAGCATCCAGACCAAATCTAATGTTTGCAGTGATTCTGATTAGCAGATCTATGGAAGCACCACAAAACACTCACTTGCAAGCAGAGAAAATAATACTACGATATATCAATGGGACCAAAACCCATGGAATATTTTATGCTATAAAATACCAACATGAACTGGTTGGCTACATAGATAGCGATTAGGCTAGAAGTATAGATGATTGGAAGAGCACTTCCATGTATGCTTTCCATCTTGGATCAGGAGCAATTTCGTGGTCCTCAAAGAAGCAACCTATAGTTGCATTGTCCATTGTAGAGGTAGAGTATGTTATCACCACCTTATCCGCATGCCAAGCAGTATGACTGCAAAGAATATTGGGTGAGATGAATCATCACCAGGAAGGGGCAACAATGATTTATTGTGATAACAATTCCACCATAGCACTGTTAAAGGATCTAGTGTTTCATGGCAGGATGAAGCATATTGATATCCGCTACCATTTTATCAGAGAGCTGGTGAAATCTAACGAAATTGAGTTACTATTTTGTAGGTCAAAAGAGTAGGTAGTAGATATTTTCACAAAACCTTTGAAGGAGGAAGACTTCAACAGGCTACGAGAAATGCTCGGTGTCAAAGATTTTATGAAATCTAGTTTAAAGGAGGATGTTAGAAAATTAAACCAAATTTGACACCTAAAATGATCTATGACATATCTTATCGCCAAAATCCGATCATTGTTTTCTATTGTGTGTATAGTTATTACTGTTTCAATGAAAATCCTAAATTATTCGATGATAAGCCTTATCCTCTTTTAGAAGATAAGCCTTATCTTATCTTTCACCTGACTATATAAGGTGGTGTTGCCTTTTAGAAAAATATATAAAGTGCACATCATTGCAGAGAGTGGTCGAGAACAAAGCAATGCACAACAATGTAGAGAATACAGAGCAAAGGAGAGTAGAAGAAGTGAAGGAGCGCAAAGTAGATGCAAAAGAAGAAGTCGAAGCAGCAACCTTTCAAAGATGTTTAACCTACAACAAATCTTGTAGATGATTGTGCAAAGGTTATGTTATTTTGCATTGTAAAACTATAGCCATGGTTGTTTAATGGTTGAATAATATAAGATAGATTTACATTTGTATATTTGAGCCTTTGTGTGAGTAAATTGATGTATATTTGGAAAAACCTTGGCGGGGCTTAAGCACCGAATAAGCCCTTGACCTCTTGACCAGAGAAATACCTATTTTCGACCATTGCTCCTCCGAAAAATCTGTTTCACTCTTATTTCCTCTGAAAAATCTCTTTCGCTCTTATTTCCTCCAAAAAGGTGTTTCATTCTTATTTCCTTCGAAAATCTCTTTCATAAATTATTTACTCTGAAAAATGTATTTTTGCCTTGTGCGAAAGACATTTAAAAAGGTATTTTTGTCTTGTTGCGTGAAATTAATTTGTGCTCCGAAATTGACTATGGTCAATTTTTCAATTCACATTTTATTTCTTCGAAAAGGTGTTTCGAGACTTCTTTACCCCAAAAATGCGTTTGACCCTGCTGACCAGTGAAACCTCCACTCTCTTTGGTCACGTTTAGGCATTTCGGGACTTGTTTTCCTGAAAGAGGATTTCGGGACTCATTAATCCCAAATAAGTGTTTCATGATGATCAAGACTTGAGAGAGCTCCTAGAAAAATTTACTCTATACAGATGTTCACAGGTGAATTTTTTGAGTGAAGACATGAAAGAGATAAGAACATTAACCAAGAATTACTTGGTCAAAGTTTTACAAAATGACTTTTCTCATGCTTTGGCTGTCAAAGAAAACCTTTGCACAGAGGTGAATCCCTCTACCATCTTTGCTACCTTATGGATATAACTAAATAGTGCTACAACCTTGATAATGGCTATTGTGAGTTTATTTAACTTGTTATGTCTATTACCCAGATTGAGTATGACTTGGTTTATCCCTGGAATAGAAATATGCCAAGATTGATGTCCCAAAATTACATAGAACGCTATAGTTACAACCACTTGTGACTGGGGAAAATTTTATATTAGTAAGATACAATATCCCAATCTAAAGGTTTCGTATCACGTTGTCTAATGTTCATAATTGTAGACAACTTATCAAACTAGTCCAATTAAATATAACGCACTTTCTTTAGCATGCCGAATGTGAGTGACGATAAGTATTTAGAATTTGTCAAATTGGACTTCAATAGTGTGGAGGCTCTTCACTGATCAAAAATTCTAGAAATTCAAAGGTAAATTTCTTACGAATGAGACTTTACTAATTTTTTTATATCTTTAGATAAATGTATAGAAAACTATTAAGTTGATGTAAATATATATGGTAAATATGGTACAAGGAGTCTATTTTCCCACAGTTGATGTTCATTCGCTATCGAGAAGTGGTAATCTATTGGACCATTTTAGTTGTGATACCTAAACCAGAATACGTAGCATGCAGACTCGCATACGCAAAAATTAGTATCCTAGCAGTTATCCTGGATGATCTTTACGACTCCTATGCTTCTTTCCATCAAGAAAATATCTTCAACAAAGTTGTAAAAAGGTTCCCCATTCCGAAACATTCACTCCTAAATTCAATAAGGTACTTGTCTCCACTATATCTACTCCAAACTCATTAATCATTCATATTTTTTTTTCTGCAAATGGGATCCATCTCTTACATACAATCTGCCTGAAGACATTAAAATATGTTTCATGGGATTCTATAATAGTTTAAACGATATAGGGAACAAGCACATAAATTACAAGGGCGTGACGTGCTTCCCTAACTTCATGAAGCGGTAAGGAGTTGTTTGTGTGATGTCATATACATACGTAAAACTACAATGGATCAATTAAATCAAAGCAAAAGTTGTTAGTAATTTCAATTGTTGGCATTGGTGGCTTCAGTGGTGGACTCTTCTATTGAAATACATGAATAAAACAAAATGGATGGAAGCTAAGAATGCATCATCGCTAGAAGAGTATTAGGAGAATTAAAATATTCACGCAACAGAACAACAAAAAACAATTTCAAAGCAACAATGATTTCAGGAGGTTTCAAATTGAAGTTGCAATGAAAATGATTTTTTGGGAGATTCAAAATGATTTTGGAGTGACAATAGTTTTTGGGAGGCAAAAATTAAAATCAGGGTGCAAATTATTTTCAGAGTTTCTTAATTTGATTTCGGGTAGCAATGCAATTTCAGGAGAACTAAGGCCGAAAATGGATTTTTGGAGGAGCGAGGGTTTTTTAGAGCACACAACTTGGGCAAAAAATGAAGTGAGGTCTGTATTTTCATGAGGGAGAGGCGGACATTGATTTTGGGAGCAAACAAGAGTTTTCAAGTATAGATTTTGTAGATATTAAATATAAAATATTTATGTATCTCACAAAGGTAAAGATGCACAAATAAATTTATATTATCTAAAACATAAATTGATTGCTATTGTAGTTTTACAATGTTTAATACAAAGATAAAATTTATCGGTTGCTTCTTCATCTAGAAGCTTTACAAACATCTATAAAATTAGTTGCAGGTTAAACACCAAAGGAGTATTCAGTAGACTGCTACTCCAACAACTTTCTCTCTACATATTCTACCACCTTTGCTCCCACTCTTCTCCTCTACTCTCCTCCATTCTCTTATGTTATCTCTTTTGCATTGAAAGACAACACCATCTTATATAGTCGGGTAAGGGAGGGATAGGTCTTATCTTCTAATAGGGGATAAGTCTTATCTCTAAACATTCTAGTGTTTCTTTCTATCTGCAACTATCGGTATTAATTACGCACACTCAAATTTATGGTGATCGTATTTTTGATGATAAGATTTGTCAAAGATATTTCTAGCATGTAAAATCAAGTTTTATTTATAACATCCTCCTTTAAATGATATTTCACAAATACTTTGATTCTAAGCATTTCCTTCATCATATTGAAGTCCTCCTCATTCAAAGGTTTTGTGAAAATATTTGCTACCTGGTCTTTGGACCTGCAAAACAATAACTCAATTTTGTTAAATTTCACCAGCTCTCTGATGAAATGGTAGCGGATATCGATATGCTTCATCCTGCCATGAAACATTGGATTCTTTGATAGTGCTATGGTGGAATTATTGTCACAAAATATGGTTGTTGCCCCTTCCTGGTGATGATTCAGATCACCCAAGATTCTTTGTAGCCATACTACCCGGCATGTGGCTGAAGTGGCAGAAACATACTCTACCTTAGTAATGGAAAATGCAACAATTTGTTACTTCTTTGAAGACCATGAAACTGCACCCGATCCAAGGTGGAATACAAATCCAAAAGTACCCTTCTTGTCATCTGTACTGCCATCCTAATCACTATTTGTGTAGTCGATTAGTTCCAACTAGTCTTTTCTGGCATAAAAATATTCCATAGTCCCTAGTCCCATTGACATGCCATAGTATTCTTTTCCCTGCCTACAAATAAGGGGTCTTTGGTGCTTCCATAAATTGGCTAATCAAACTCACTGTAAACATCAAATATGGTTTGGTTGTTTTCAAGTACATCAAACTTCCAATAAGTCATTTGTAGAATGTTGGATCAACATTGCTACCACAATCATTTTTTCTCAACTTCAGACCTATTGCAATTGGAGTGATGGCAGGTTTATTGTACTCCATATTAAACCTCTTCAAAACATCTTTTGCATACTTTCCCTAAGAAATGAAGATGCCATCCGTATATTGGTTAACTTCAATGCCTAGAAAATATTTTATCAGGCCAAAGTCTGTCATCTTGAAATCCTTTTTCATGGCACTTCTAAACTGCTCAAACAGCATAATGCTATTGCTAGTATAAATTATATAGTCTATATACAAGCAAACAATTATAATTTCACCCTTTGTGTTTGTCTTCATTTACAGAGTGTGCTCATATGGGCATTTGATAAACCCATCATGAAAATAAACATCAATTGATTGGCTGGTCTATGTATACCTCCTCTTCCAACACTCCATTGAGAAAGGTAGACTTGACATCCATCTGGTAAATATTCCAATATTTCTATACTGCCAATGCCAAGATCATTATGACTGTGTCAAGTCTCGCTACAGGAGCATATACCTAATGATAGTCAATCCCTAACTTCTGCTTGTAACATTTTTCCACCAGTCTGGCATTATGCCTATCAACCTCACCTTGGGCATTAAATTTGGTTTCATATACCCACTTGACTCCAATGGTCTTCTTCCCTACTGGAAGATCCATCAAATACCATGTTTGATTCTTCTCTATGGCCTCTATCTCATCATCCATAGCTTGCATGCATTTTCAAATCTGAATTGCTTCTTCAAATGAAATTGGATCACACTCAAAAAATAAAGTAAAATCAAATTTTTTCATTTATTTTGTTCTTGGTTACCTCATAAATATCTTGCAAGATCCTTATTTTCACAGGTGTCTTCAAGTTGGAGATTCTACTTGTAAGTGGAGGTGATTGTGATAATGAGGCAGTGTTGTTGCTAGCATTGGTACTACTGCTTGAAGCTACAGGTGGATGCACTATATCTTTTTCCAAGTCCTCAAACTCAATAATTGATGGTTCTAGATGTCTAATATTTTATTACAATTCCAAGCTTCATCTTCTAGGAATTTCACATCTCGTCTGATGATCGACTTCTTCATCACAATATTGTACAACTTGTAAGCCTTCGACTCTTCACTATAGGTGATGAAGATGCATTTATCTATTTTATCGTCTAGCTTCTTTCTCTTCTCATCTAGAACATGTGCATATGTTATGCACCCAAAAAGTCTTAAGTGAGACACACTAGGTTTCTGATTGCTCCAGGTATCCTAATGAATTATGTCCTTCACACTCTTTTCGTGACACCTATTCAGCAGATAAACTGCACAACATACAACTTTTTACCAGAACTCATGTGGAAATTATTTTACCTTTAGCATAGTCCATGTCATTTCCATAATGGTTTTGTTCTTCCTCTCTATGACACCATTATGTTGTGGTGTGTATCTAGCAGTGAACTACCTATGAATTCCTTTTTCTTTGCAAAAATTATGGAATTTGTTGGAGTTGTACTCACCTCCTTCATTTGTTCTGAGAGTCTTCAGGTAATAGCCCCTCTTTTTTCAACCAAAGCCTTGAACTCCTTGAATTTATCGAAAGCCTTTGACTTTTGCCTGATGGGATATATGCATGTCCTCTGACTGAAATCATCAATTAAAGTTAGGAAATAATTGTTACCAGTAATTATGCTAGTTTGCATAGGTCCATAGATATCTAGATGCACCGGCTCCAATGGATATGAAGCTATCCAAGATTGTCCTGTATGGAACACATCCCTGTGTTGCTTACCGACTAATCAATCTTCACAAAATTGATTCAATTATTCTATAAGAGATAAACCCTTCACCATTTATTTCTTGTACAATAGGTTCAAGCCACTAAAACTCATATTATCAAATCTAATATGCCATAACTATGTAGCATCTTTAACAACTGCCCTAAATAACAATAGTAATTCATTTTGAATCTGTAGGGGAAACATCTTATTATTTATCATGGACACAGTTGTTATTACCCCATGCTCCTTATCACTGATTATACATGCTCCATTTTTAAATTGAACAGTGTGCCCCTTCTACACAAGTTTTCCAACACTTAGCAAATTGTGTTTCAGCCTAGGCACATAATACACATCTTAGATTTACTTCCTTTCACCTTGCTTGGTGTGGATAAGGATTTTCCCTTTTCCCATGATAGGTACCTTACTTTTGTTCTCCATATTCACTTTGGATTGGATGGATTCATCCAATTGTGAGAACATCTCTCTATTTCCATACATGTGGCTACTGCAACCACTGTCGAGATACCAGGTATTCTTCTGGCTCTCCTCCTTAGTACTTCAAATTAATAGAAGATTTCCACCAGCATCTCTACACTCTATGTTTTTAGATTCATTTGTGTAGTGGGCTTGTTTCTTATTATCCTTGGCCATATTCATTCTATATTCATAGCTATAATGACCAAATTTCTTGCAGTAATAACATTGGATCTTTGATTTATCATACCTCTGATTTGATCCTCCTTGTTGGTTTCTACCATTGCCTCTTCCTCTTACTTGATGGAAGTAGCATCTGTTCTCTTTGTCATTAGAGTTTGACCTTCCTCATCACTTGTTACCTCTTCCATGCTTGCCTCTGCTATTATGTCTTCTTCCTCCTTGAGAACTATAGGCTCCTTGGTGGGATTTTTCTCTGCTACTATCTCAAAATGAGACCTATGTATTGAATGCTTGCTCCAACAAGGACTGAGATGACCAACTCACCTCTGCTCATGTGTTTGTAGAGAACCCATGAGCTCATATATAGAGAGGGTTGTCAAATCCCTTGATTCTTCGATTGCAATCACCACTGAGTCAAACCTTGTTGGTAGGCTCCTCAATATCTTCTCCACAATTCTCTAGTTCTCCACATTTTTACCATTCAACCTCATCTGGTTGATGACACCCATTTTTCAAGTAAAGAGGTCACTCATGGACTCTGACTCGCTCATCAAAAAAATTTCAAAATCCTTTCTCAGCATCTACAACCGCACCAATTTCACTTTGTCAGTTCCATGGAAAGAGCTGGAAAGAATTTCCCATGCCATCTTCGATGTGGTTACTATTGTAGTTCGTAGGAATATTGTCTTCTCAATTACCTACATTATATAAAATAATACCTTCTGGTCCTTTTTCCAATTCTCATTTAGCAAATATGACTCTGCCTGGGAGAGGGTACTCACAGCTGCTGTATCTACTAGTTTTGTATAACCATTCTAGACCAAGTCCCATAGGTCCTGAGACCCAAATAAGATCTTCATCTGGATGCTATAGTAATCGCAGTTCTTGCCATTGAAACATGGAATTGTAACTACAACGGGTTGCCACTTGAAGCCATTGCTTCTTATCTTCCATGAATCTAGCGCTAGCTTTGATACCAATTTGAAAGAATTATGTAGTGGAACAACCAAAAAAAATTTTGAAGCGACAATAATTTTGGGAGGTTTCAAATTGAAGTCATGCCGAAAATGATTTTCTAAGAGGTTCAAAATTATTTTGGAGTGACAATACTTTTTGAGAGGCAAAAATTAAAATCAGAATGCAATTTTAGAAGAACTAAAGTTGAAAATGGATTTTTGAAGAAGCGGGGATTTTTAGAGCACACAAGTTGGGAAAAAAATGATGCGAGGTCTATATTTTTATGAGGGAGATGTGGACAGGAATTTTAGAAGCAAACAAGAGTGTTTAAGCATGGATTTTGCATATATTAAACATACAAGATTTATGTATCTCATGAAGGTAAAGATGCACAAATAAATTTATATTATCTGAAACAGAAACTGACTGCTATTGCAGTTTTATAATGCTTAATACAAAGTCAAAATTTATCAGTTGCTTCTTCGTCTAGAAGCTTGATGAAAATATATAAGCTTACTAGCAGGCTAAACACCAAAGGAGTATTTTATAGACTTCTACTCCGACTCCTTTCTCTCTGCATCTTCTACCACCTCTACTACCACTCTTCTCCTCTGCTCTCCTCCATTCACTTTTGTTCTCTCTTCTGCATTGAAAGACAACATTACCTTATATAGTCGGGTGATGGAGGGATAGGGCTTATCTTTTGATAGGGGATAAGGCTTATCATTAAACATTCTAGGGTTTTTTCCTATTTGCAACTACTGATATTAATTGCACACACTCAAATTTATGGTGATCAGATTTTTTGTGATAAGATCTATCAGAGATCTTTCTAGCATGTGAAATTAAGTTTAATTTCTAACAAGAATGCCATCCTTTTCATTACACTAGAATTAACGATGCTCATGCCTATGTTTTTCACAAGAGAGCTTCTTCCCGATTTCCTTACTCTTATCAGTTTCAATGAACGTCTCATAAATGACCTCAGGACTTTCAAGGTGAGTATTAAATGTATGAAATAATTTTCTAAACTAATTATCTACTGCACATATGATTTCAATCATTATTTATAATAAAATATGAAATATGGATTTGGATCGAGGTGAATTGGCGTCGTGCATTTAATGTTACATGAACGACCATCCCGAGTGTACAAAAGAAAAAGCTCTAAATTATATGTACCATGTGAATGAAGAAGCCCTCACTAAATTGAATTATGAGTTTTAAAGCATGGTAAAATGCCAAAGTGTTATAGAACAATTCTTTTCAATACTACAAGGGTTATGCAAAGATGGTACAAGGAGTATGGTTTCTCATAGTTGACATTAACTCACCATCGAGAAGTGGCAATCTATTGGACCACTTCAATTGTGATGCCTGAACCATAATATGTCGCATGCAGACTCACATACATAAAAGTAGGTATCCTGGCAGTTATCCTAGATGATATTTATGACTCATATGCTTCTGTCAATCAAGAAAATCTCTTCAACGAAGCTGTAAAAAGGTTTTCCATTCCCAAAAGCCCACTTTTGAATTCGATAAGGTACTTATCTCCATGGTATATACTCCATTCCCATTAATCATTCATGTTTTCTCTTTTTCCATATGGGATCCATATTTTACAGATAATCTTCCTGAAGACATGAAAAGATTTTTCCTAGGACTTGTTGGCATTTTTGCCACATTTATTGTTATTATTAATTATTAATGCTTAAATTGTTGGCCCAAAGCAGTTTTGTGAGTTTCGAGGAGGTTTTTCCGATTTTCGAAGATTAAATGCTGCCCCGAATTAAATGCTTTGCGGATTTTCAATGCGTTCAAGGTCGAAGAGCACCCAAGCCACAAAAATTAAAGATTTTCTTGGTTCGAAACTGCTAGTCATGGATCATTTTAACGGTTTTTCATGCACATGTTTAAAAAACAAATTTAATGAAGGTGGTTCTTCGAAGCTGACATGTACATTGCATTCAATTTTGTGGGTCTCCAAGGCTGCAATTAAGGGGATCATGTGCATAATTTCCAATGCATAATTGTAGATCACAAGGAAGTCGGTTTCAAATATTTAATGCTGCAAAGAGGACGGCCCTCTATAAAAACCAATGTAAGCTTCATTTGAAAGTGTGGTTGGAGAGTTCTCTGCTAGAAACTGGAATTGTATCTGCAAGAATAAAAGTATTGGCTTCAGATTTTCAGCAACGGTTGTATGAGTGATTTTATTTTCTGTCAGGTTGCATTTCTTATAGTATTTGTATTTCTTAATGGTTGTTGTATTTAAATTCTGAATCTTGGATTTAAGTTCTGCCGTGAGAGTATGATTTTTGGAGTGTAATATTGGAGAGATTTGCTACATACAGTTGTGTGAGAATTGAGCTGACATCTTATGTTACTTGATGTTGTCGCATTTTTTAAGTTTCCCCGTCGTTATCTTTCGATCCCATCACTTCGGCCTGTGGCTATATTTCCCATTCCTTTCTGCAACTTTTGATTTCTTTCTAGCAACCCTTATCTTTAACCAAAAATTTAGAATAGTAAAGGGAACCAGCCCACTCTGGAGATTGGTCTGGAAGCCATTTCTTGCTTCCAGCATTTCAATGTTGGCCAGGTCTAAGGTGCACTTGTAAAATCCTTTCCTGTGGTAGATTTTGGACCAACAGTTTTTGGCACGCCTGTGGGACGATCAAGCTTCGTCTCCAAGAATTCATAATCGGTGGGATACGCATAATTTTCCAAAGTGATAAACCCACCGGTGCCAATAGTTTTTGGCACGCACGGTGGGACAGACTTCTTCTGTCTCAAAAAGATCCATAAGTTTCATTGTTTAACACCCGGAGGTCTCAAGATTTTTGATGAGCTGTCTTGGCCTCACAACGGAGATTTGTAAGTTCATCTGGCGACTTTGCTGAGTTGAAGATCCAAATTTCTTGATCGTGGATGCCTATTTTTTTTTAAGTTCAAAGAATGTTCATCTGGTGACTCTGACTTAATGGCGATAGCCGTGATCCCGCAGACCACTGCCACAAAGGCGAGGGTTTTTCCTAGATGGGATGATCTTGGCCCTCTGAATCTCCAAATCCGGCATGAAATTCCCAAAGGTGCCCTGAAGGCCCTAGCAAAATATGATGGTACCGAAGGCATGGCTCTGGCACATGTTGAAGATATTGCTACTTTGTCAATGATCCATGTCATAAATCATGAGGATATCATGATCAGACTTTTGGTTCAGTATTTGGAAGGAAGGGCATTGCAGTGGTACAGACTGCTCAAGCGTCAAAGCATCAGCTCATGGGATGATCTAGCGGGAGCACTAATCAGAAGATTTGACGAAGATCCCTTTTACGCTTCTTTGGATCTCTATCGTTTTTAATGTACATCAAGAGAGCACCTCTAGAGAGCATCACGGACTTCAATGTTCGATTCTTGAGAAGCTGGAAGAGAATTCCAAAAAATATCCGACCATAACCCACCCAAGCCCACCTCTTCTATGTTCGAGATTTCCATTCTGACATAGGCCTCCTCTTGCTGCAATCAGGTGAACGAAGGTTCCCGCAAATCTTTGAGGAAGCAGTGCGAGCGGAATAGCTTTTGCTCTTATCAAGAAAATTACCGTGGGGAGAAACTCCATTACTTTCTTCGGTATTTGCTGCTCCTGTCTATCCCACACAGTATTTTTCATGCCAGATCCCTTATACTGAGCAAAAACCTAAGATGCAGTTGTGTGGAGCTCAAGGGACAGATCTCATCCAAAGCAAAGGATTGGACTATGCAAGAAATTTCCTGGCAATGAACAATATGGTTGCTTGCATTTTTCATAAGGAGATGGATCCAAAGGATATAAGCAAAGAAGAAGAAGAGATTCAAGTTCAATAACCTGAGCACCAAGAAGGCATAGCTGTGCACGACATGCAAGTATTTAGTCAGAACCTGTTAAATATGTCAGATCAACAGGTAGAGTCTGAAGAGATCCCTGGAGAAAGGACTCGTTGTTGGACAATTTCTCGTGATCGGATCCAAGAGTTGGAGGAACTCTGTTCTCACCCACACTCAGAGAACCCTTCAAGATGGTGGGATTGGCTTCAGTCATTACTACAATGGGTATCTACGGGAGCCCGTCATATGGTAAATTTATTTGCAAAATTATTTGTCAATTGTGTGGGTACTGGCATGCATGATACCTTGCCAGTGTCTGAAACATGGAGAACTTCAGGAAGAAGCCAGCCCAATTTCAAGGACCGACTTAAGTATGATCAGATCTGGTCAGGACATTGCAGATTTACCGGATAACCCTCTGAGACTGGGTGTCTGGTGGCGACATGCCAATCATGTCGTGAACTATTGTATATAGTATTTAAAAAAATAATAATAATAGAAAGAGAAGAAAAAAAAAAAAAAGTATTGTTTTTTTATTCATCTCGGCTTTTGTTGCCTGCGAGCCGTAGATGCTTGTTTTTCTTTTGTTTTTCTTTTCCCAACAGTTTGGTGGCTTTCTAGAACTTTCTTCTTTTCCCTTCCCTTTTTCTTTCCTTTCCCTTCTTCATCTTCCTCCTTCTTTTTCTTCTGTAGTAAAAAAAAAAACAAAGCCACTGCTGTTGTTTCTTTTCCCCTTTCCTATTATTATCGTTCCTTCTTCTCCCTTTCTTCTAAGTTATGTCATTTTACGCATTTATTTACAGTTTAGTTCAATCTCATTCCACAGCATTCATATTTCCATTTCCATTCCATTAGTTCATTTACTTTCATTCCATATCCATTGCAGCCGGTAGTACAGCAGCATTCTGTTACTGACTACCGCATTATTTTTCTTCATTTCATCCATTTCATCATATTACCATTCCATTTGCATTTCACCGCCTGCGCATCCGTGGGATCTCATTCCATTCATTTCCATTCCATGTTCAGTTTAGCCAAATGCAGATTTCTTTAACTTTCAATCATTCAGCAAAAGTTTCTATTGCAGTAGTTCACTGACATGTACCACTGCAGCTAGTTTACAGTTCCAATATGACTCTGTGCCCAATGGATTCAGGCCTGGATTCTTGCATACAGCGAGCTGTATACCCCGCGAGCCACCAAGAATGTTGGCATTTTTGCCACATTTATTGTTATTATTAATTATTAATGCTTAAATTGTTGGCCCAAAGCAGTTTTGTGAGTTTCGAGGAGGTTTTTCCGATTTTCGAAGATTAAATGCTGCCCCGAATTAAATGCTTTGCGGATTTTCAATGCGGTCAAGGTCGAAGAGCACCCAGGCCACCAAAATTAAATATTTTCTTGGTTCGAAACTGCTAGTCATGGATCACTTTAACGATTTTTCCTGCACATGTTTAAAAAACAAATTTAATGAAGGTGGTTCTTCGAAGCTGACATGTACATTGCATTCAATTTTGTGGGTCTCCAAGGCTGCAATTAAGGGGATCGTGTGCATAATTTCCAATGCATAATTGTAGATCACAAGGAAGTCGGTTTCAAATATTTAATGCTGCAAAGAGGACGGCCCTCTATAAAAACCAATGTAAGCTTCATTTGAAAGTGTGGTTGGAGAGTTCTCTGCTAGAAACTGGAATTGTATCTACAGGAATAAAAGTATTGGCTTCAGATTTTCAGCAATGGTTGTATGAGTGATTTTATTTTCTGTCAGGTTGCATTTCTTATAGTATTTGTATTTCTTAATGGTTGTTGTATTTAAATTCTGCATCTTGGATTTAAGTGCTGCCGTGAGAGTATGATTTTTGGAGTGTAATATTGGAGAGATTTGCTACATACAGTTGTGTGAGAATTGAGCTGACATCTTATGTTACTTGCTGTTATCTTCCGATCCCATCATTTCGGCCTGTGGCTATATTTCCCATTCCTTTCTGCAACTTTTGATTTCTTTCCAGCAACCCTTATCTTTAACCAAAAATTAGAATAGTAAAGGGAACCAGCCCACTCTGGAGATTGGTTTGGAAGCCATTTTTTGCTTCCAGCCTTTCAATGTTGGCCAGGTCTAGGGTGCACTTGTAAAATCCTTTCCTGTGGCAGATTTTGGACCAACAGACTCTATAATAGTTTAAATGAGATAGGGGAACAAATGTAACAATTACAAGGGCATGACGTGCTTCCCTATCTATGCAAAGTAGTAAGGAGTTGTTTGTATGATGTCATATACATGTAAAATTACAACTGATCAATTAAATCAAAGCAAAATTTGTTAGTAATTTCAATTTTTGGCATTGGTGGCTTTAGTGGTGGACTCTTCTATTGAAATACACGAAGGAGACAGAATGGGGGGAAGCCAAGCATGCATCGTCGTTAGAAGAGTATTGGGATAATACCATCATTTCCATTGCACTGGGAGTAACGACGTTCACGCCTATGTTTTGCATAGGAGAGCTTCTTCTGGAGGACCTCCTCCAACAACTTGACTTTCAAGCTAATTTCGTTACTCTTATAGGTTTCACCAGATGTCTCATAAATGACATAAGGACTTTCAAGGTGAGTATTAGGTACATGCGGATTTTTTCTTATATTTAATGTATGAAATAGTTTTCTAAACTTGTTATTTGTTGCACATATGACGTCATTCGTATTTGATAATAAAATATGAAAGATGGAGCTGGATCGAGGTGAATTGGCTTCGTGCGTTCAATGTTACATGAACGACCATCCCTGATGTACAAAAGAAGAAGCTCTAAATTATATGTACCATGTGAATGAAGAGACCCTCACTAAATTTAATTATGAGTTTTTATATCATGGCAAAATACCAAAGTGTTGCAAAGCACTTCTTTTCAACACTACAAGGGTTATGCAGTTGTTTTACAGGAATGTTGACGGGTTCTTTGATATCGAAACAGAGATGGAGTTTATGAAAATATGTCTATTTGAACTAGTGCTGTAATACCAATCCCAATATAATTGTCAATATTCTTGGTCAGTGCTAAAATTCCATTCAACTTTGGATCATCAAACATTAAATTTATTTCTAGAATTAAAATTTATATTTTATGCGATCAATGTTGATTAAGAAAGAGAAAACCAAAATTTCTCCTATGAATTTGAAGAAAACCAAACATTTCTACAGATCTTGAAGAGTCATAGTGACTGATTGCTAGACTTCGTAGAATGTGAAATGAAGAGTTGTAACATCATTTTCTCTCTTGTAAATGTACAATAAAATAATATAATTGTAGGATATTATGAAGAAATATTTATAATACTTGTGAGCTAGTTTGGAATAAAAAACAACATTCTATTTCATCCATCTTGTGAAAAACTTGCTCATTGTCCCTATTTTCTTAAACATGCAGTCAACTTTTAGAGCTCATAACTTTTATCTTACAATTCCATTTTTTGCATGTGATACACTGTTGGAAAGGGCTTTTGTGTATAATTCACTCCTAAAATTTCATCAAATTTTTAGCACTATGGTCCCTCAAATTTTGACTGTCGTGCATTGATGCAATTTTTGCACTCTACTATAATTGTTGCATTTTTTGCTGCACTTTGGTGCTCTTTGTTTTTTGGTCAATTCATTCATTTGGTGTCAAAGTTCAATTGGATTTGGGTTTGAGTGAACTTAGGTTTTTGGTAAGTCTAACATTTGACCAATTTCTTAGACAAGTTCATTGAAGAAAAACTTCATTTTTTGTTGCTTGAGTCTAATGGCCAACTTCAACAACTTCATGTACTACCTTCCTATCAAATTGCCAAGGTCTTCCCAAAAACACATGGCAAGCATCCATGGGCATAATATCACATAATACCTCATCCTTGTATGTTCCTATCTAAAAATTTACCTTGCACTTTTTGCTTACTAGAACCTGGTGTTCCTTTTGTAATTAAGAGACCTTATACAAACTCAGGTTTTCTACTCTCTTCAACCCCAAATTATCTACCATATCCATAGATACTAAATTATCTATTTTACCACTATTTATGATGATATTGAAACATTCACCACCATGTTTGCACATAGTTCTAAAAATATTTCTCCTTTGGATAGGTTCACATTCTTTATTTTCTAGCTTCAATAGCACTCTCTTCATCATGAGAGACTCTCCTTGCTTGAGCTCCTCCACATACCTTTGAGAAGTAACACTTTCTTCTTTAGCTTGTGCAATATGGTTCCTGACCTCCTTTCCCATATTGCTACTTATTGTGTAGTTGGGTATTCAAACACTTGATGACCATCTTTTGTGCATCTATAACATATTTTAGAGAATCATTTACCCCTTCCTCTATCAAAACCACCTCTTCCTCATGAGGAGTCTCCACCTCCTTTGGTGTTATGGTTGGATTTACTAGGAGAAGTACTAGCTTCTCCTTCCTATTTTGTTGTCCTCTTCCACTTATCCTTGTGAAATTAATCCTCTTCCTCTCAAATTATTTTGTTTTCTACACAACTTCTTTTCCTCTCCCTTTAAGGTATACTGATAGTATTCCTTTATCATCCTTATCCTTATCATACTGACTTCATCATATATAGACATCCACAGTCCATTGATGTACTTCAACACTTTATCTTCATCATATTCTATGTGATCAACCCAAATGGTAAGCCTATAAAATTCCTCCATGTACTCCTTCACACTCCTATCCTTCTGTCTTAGGTTTTGCAATTTTTGAAAAGACTCAATTGATAGTTAAATGGAAGGAATTTAACCTTTAGCTTGGTGACTATTTCCTCCCATGTCCTAATCCTTTCCTTTTCTCATCTTCATATTTCATTTTTAACATGATCCCACTACAAATAGGTATACCCTTTCAACTTTGTCCAATAAAATTTCACCATTTTGGGATCTTCTATTGATTCAAAATCAAAGTACTCCATTTTAGTAATCTAGTCTATGAGCTCCTCTAGATTCAAGCTTCCATTGTACAATAGGATTTTTATCTTTGGATTTTGATCTATATTGGAAATTACCCTAATTAATCACTCTTCTAATTCTTCCCCTCACTCTTCATCTCAATATTTTGCATGACCAACACCCTCTTCTTCATCGTCACAAATATCCTTAAGATGAATGACTTTTATTTGGGTAGTTTTGATTACATCTAAGTTGGTGGTAATTTCCCTCAATATCTCAACTGTATCCATAGCTTGAGGGCCTCATGGTATTATTCCCCATTGTACTATCATTCCTTTTACACATGTCATGTCTCAAATATCTTATGCCTCTAATACAAAAAATAATGCAATAAAATGCAGGGGCAATTGAATTTGATCAGTAAGTCAACTTTTAGATGACTATGTATTCAATCATATGATGACACACAACAAAGAGCTTCACTTTGTTGACAAGCTTAAACATGAAAGACATTATTTTGTATGGCATATTACTGTTCAATGATGATAGTTCTAGCTATGACAATAATAAGGTTCTCACCTGGCATGATGAGATATACAAATCTATGATGAAGCCATCAAGTAGATGTTGATGCTTAGACATTCTCAGCTAGCACGATGATAATCAACTAGATGTCAACCCTAAAACTTTAGAGGACACCTTAGATCAATGTTGGCACTCAATTTTTTTACGAGCGAGAAATCGACATCATTTCAGTCGACTTCGATGTGTTTGGTCATTGTTGTAATTAGAAATTTTAAATTAGTCTACCAATTTGATAGTAATTTCCTTCGTATGTGATGGTGACATAGGTTCTTATATTTGGGTCAATTAAACCACAACTTATTCCAATAATTTTGATGGTGTACACCAAGTGTCACAGTAAGCAATTTTTTTTCACGTCAGTTGGTTCAGGCTTTAGACTTTGATCTTCCTCATTGGTGTGCTTCTTTATATGGTTGGTCAATAAGATTCATCTACTCATTTTATACCAGCACTACAATGTGATAATAATAGCTTGATCTACCTTCGATAGACTTCAATCCCAATACCCTTGAGTCAATGGCGACATTTTTTTTACTTGTAACATAATTTAACTAACTCCAAGCACTCTTGTAGATATTATATAAGCAAATGATATCAAGACTAGGTTTAAGAAAAAAATTAATATTTGTTATTGCTTCATGTATATTACATTCATCCCTAAAGGATTTACACAATCACACTAACTCCTATTACAACAATTTCATCTCTTTTGTCCTCTCTCTTTCTTATCTTCCTTAGTTACAATCCATCATATCTTAACCCCTTGCAGTGTACATGGTGTTGCATTTTATTATTTCCTTTTTCTAATCATTTCATCTTCCTCTCGTCATGGTCAACAAGTCTTGTCATTTTATCTCCCACACAGATGTCTACATTAGATATGAAGTTTTAAAGTTTTTTACATGAAAGTCATTAAACACACCATTGATTTGATAATAGAAGCGAGATCATTTAGATAAAAACAAAGACAAGTTTACCAAATATTCAAAGCAATAATGAGAATAGAGTTATTTTAGTTGTTATAAGCATAAATTATTTATCTAATGAAGCATTCAACCTGGGTTACAAATTTGGTGCTAGTTTAAAATAGAAATGGTGATATCTTATTTATGTTGACATTCAAAATCTAAATAGGGCATCATTGAAATATCACTATCTATTGTCTTTAGTGGATTAGATATTACAGACAGTAGTATTATTTGATTTTTACTTAATGGATTGTTCAAGTATAATCACATTTGGGTAAAATATGGAGACTAAAATAAAATATCATTTTATCATTTACCATTAAGTGGGATATATTTATGTATCAAGGAATTCCATTCAAATTTTCTAACGCAAGTGCATCATTTTATGGAATGATGAATCTTGCATTTTTGGAAATAATTAATGAAATAGTATTGATATAATTCAATTATTTGATGGTTTTTGAAATACAAAAAGAAATAAATGAATATCTTTGCACAATATTCAAACAATGCAAGGAATATGGAATCTCATTGAATCTAAAGAAGTCAATATTTGGCATATAGGAAGGAAAACTATTGTGATACATTATTTCTAAATTTAGGCCCATAATATATTATAATAATAAATAAGAATTGTATTTTATGTCTCCAAAGAAAAAGGGACTTATTTGTTTAAAAAACAAATCAACTTCATGAGTAAATTTATCACAAATATCATTAAAATTATCAATATTATTACAAAAATGATGAAAAATATGTTATTTTCACTTGGATAGAAGAAGGTAAATAGTCCTACCAAAATATCAAATATACAATATCATGAGCTCTAGTATTAATTAAACTATACTATAATAATGATTTTAGGATCTATGTGGTAAAGACTAATTTTAATATCAATATTTTGCTATTTAATAACTTTCATGAGCCAAACATTTCACAACTATGAGGGAAGACATAACTTTGTTGAGAAACATATTCATGTCATGATAAAAATATTAGGGAAGTTTAGGCATTATCTCTCACAAAGTAAACCACTTTTTCATACACCTAGATGTTAGGTTGTTTGTATTGCAAAGTAAACTCAAAGAGAAGCAAGTAGTTTGGAGCTTGACATATAAATAAAATCAACCAATCTAGTTTGGGTTAGTGTTATGCAAAAATATGGACAAACCATATAGATTAAAATTTGGATTTATAAACAAGCCTAAACATCAACCTAACATGTCAAAACTCATAAATCAAACACTACACTTGAAATTCAAATAAAACCTTGGTTCAAACCAAAGTTACAAAATAAAGAAATGCCACTAGAACAATTGGATCACTAAAGGATTCTTAAGTTAAAAGTTGCTACGAAAGCCTAGTAGTCAGGCCCCAAGAAATTAGAGGTAATAGAGCCATAGGAGAAATAAAATAAGAGTGATATCTCATATGGCCTCATCATGCAAAAAAATATTGACCACTAGAAACTCAAGCAAGGATCGATCAACTAATGTGTCAACCAAGTCTGGTGAAAGGCCAAGAAGAGAAAAAAATTAGATATTAAGTGAATGCAGCGATGGGGTTCACACTACCTTGGGATTGGCTAGAGTAATTTCCCTCCCCTTAAGCAATCTTGAATATCTATTTTCCAAAAGGAAGACCCATTAATGGCACATTATGAAGTATCATTCCATCTATAGATAACATTTATGATGATTAGACCAAGGACTTTCTTTAGATCTATCAACATAGTACTTCAATCCCAACAACCAAGAATGACATATATGCTCCTACCCATAATAGTTGGGGAAAATTCAAATTTTGAATTCTAATTAGGGATGTATAAATAATTAGTTTTGTAAATCAGTAGAGGGAGGAGAAGTGATATTTTATTGTGCCTAGTATCTCGCTCAAAATTTATTTTTTCTCCTATTTTCTCTTGTGTATTACTTTGGACTTGATTCGTAGTTCAATCTATGTACAAGACCTTCAAGCTCTTTTAGTTTGGTATATGTATTTAGTTACTTTTAATACACACATACACACACACATAACATCTTTGATTATTTATTTTCTATCTCATTCTTTGTATATGTGTAAATTTGTAAGAGGATATGAAAAGGATGAAAATCCAACTAAGTGTTCTATTATTTACAAACCATTATATAGGCACTAATGGCCCAAAATACATAACCAACCCATGAAATCATGAATTTGATTCAATACGCTTCAACCAAAAGCTACAAAGGTGCAAAGGAGAATGCACGTAAACTTCTAAGTTAAGATTGCTAACTAGAAGATCCATTTTAGCTAACTTGAAGCACACACTTCCTACTTTGAGTTCACACTTGCTAACTAACACTCTAAAAGACAACTAGAAGACAACTAGTGCCAACAAGTGCATGTGAGAAAGAGACTCACTTACAATATGAATTTGCTAGAAATAAACTAAGCAAACCTAAGCTAGGAACTACTAGAGGGGTCATATGAAAGATCTAACATCAATCCTCATCATGCCTCCCCACAATAGAAACATTGGACTCCAATGCTTTCAAAAGAATAAGAAAGTCACGGGACATCTGATGAAAAGAAATCCAACGAGCCTGATGCGACAGCTGTCCTCGTCGAGCCACAAGATATGAGGTGGTAGACCCCGGTGAGTCTGTCGAGTCTTCGTGTCATAGATCTGATCTGCATCCAATGGTAACTGTGCCTCAGGAACCACGTCCATAGGATGACTGATAGCTGGTGCAATCTCCAATGTAGAGTCAAAGTACAACTTCAAGAGATCTACATTGACGACGTCATGAATTCCCAAGTGTGTGGGAATATCAAGGCGGAAAGCATTCTCGGACACCTGCTGAAGAATAGTATAAGGCCCATAGTGAATTGGTTTGATTTTGCTATGAGTATTATCAGTGAAACGCCGCTTGTCAAGATGCAACCAAACTTTATCACCAAACTGAAAAGGATGAGGAATTCGATGTCGATCCATGGCATTTTTCTATTGTTGTTGTGTCTTTTGCAAAATCTCAACCACCTTTGATTGAAGATTGTGCAAGTGTTGAACAAATGTGATGCAGGAGCATCCGATGACAGTGTGGGCAATCTCGCATCCTTCAAAATTTTCTTCAATTACTTGTATTTTGAATTACATTAATTCATTCTCGGGAGGGGAAGTTGTGCAAAGCAGAAGGGGGAAGTTTGTAAAGTTTATGCATAAATTGAGTTGCGGTCACAAAATCGTGACCTCAAAAGGCTTGGCGAGGCTTGAGCCAGTTTTGTCGCAATATCGCAACGTCGCGATATCGCGACCATAGTCCAAAGCAGAGGAGGAGAGCTTCAGGCGTCGCGATATCGCGACGTTGCAATATCGTGACGTTATCATTTGGCATTGAAGGGGGAACCTTAGACGTCGCGATATCGCGACGGTCTTCGAAGGCAAAGCGGAGGAAGGAGTCCTGTCGCGATATCACGGCAGGTCGCGATATCGTGACCTGTCGCGATATCGCGGCCAGTGTGAAGCCGCCACGTGGCAGAGTCTTAAGGTGGCCCAAAAGCAAACACAAAACAGAAGGCGTAGCGAAGACTTCGATAAGAGGAGGCACAGTTAAAGGGGGAAGGGGGTCACGAAATCGTGACATGTCACGATTTCGTGACCCCAAGGGACTTTGGCATGTTGAAGACGTAGTTGGTCACGATATCGTGACATGTCGCGATATCGCGGCTTAGTAAAGACTTGGCTAGACGAAACAGTAGGCAACCAGGCAAGACCAGTTTTGACACGTGGGAAGAAAGCATGGAGGCCACGTGTATCTTAACCATTGTAAAAGCTACGTCGAACAAATAAATGGTGACAATACGGGGGCATGGCGAGATAGTGTGGCCGTGTGTAAGAGACTAAAGATGAAGTTCTCGAAGGTTGTTGAAGGGAAGTTTCGGCCACGCTTTCCTCTTTATTGCGACTGGCAACACAGTATTTACAGAGGATGGCTTTAAAGAAGAAAAGGGCAGTACAGAGTACAATCAGAACAAGGCAACCAGTGTAGGGTGTGGGAAGCCATTAATGCACACCCCTGGGCGGATCGGGCAGTTGCACATTTATGATAGAGGACCAAAATTTGAAAATGGAACCGGGAGAAGGTAAAATTTGAAATGGCTGTTAGGCGGGAACATTAGTTTCCGAGAGGATCGAGGCCTCGATAAAAACTCAAAATTTTTAAGGGTTGAGGGGGAGTTCGGGATTGGAGGAAGGAGGACAGGGGAGAACAGAGCCGAAGCCGAGACCGGCCATTGTAAGCCTGTGGGCTATTTTATTTTAATGCATGTAAATATTTGAAATTGGAATGAGAATGCAGAGTTTGTAAGGTCCCTCCGTCTCCATCTCCGTCAGTGGTATCAGAGCCCGTAGCTCCTGAGCGTACAACAGACCACCAAAAGAGAGAGGCAGTTGTACCAGGACGTGTGGGAGGGCTTGAGTTCATAGAAGATGCCTCCGAGAAGAAACCCGGTGGGTGGCAGAGGCATGGTAGCGAAAGATTTTCGGGCTTTGCAGCGGCAAGTCCAGGCCCTACAAGAAGAGCTACGCAGAGGATGTGAACCGAGAAGGGATGCAGACAGTGAGGATGAAGTGGAAGAGGAGAATGAGTTTGAAGAAGAGGAGGAAGATGTAGACCCGGCACAGGCCCGGCTATACAAGGCCATATCCCAGATCGGGAAGAGGCCGAAGTTAGAGGTTCCCACGTATTTCGAGAACTTGAACCCAGAGGAATTGATAGACTGGGTGAATGAATTAGAAGAATACTTTGAATACGAAGAAGTTGAAGACCCTAACCGGGTCAGATTTGCTAAGACCCGACTGAAGGGTCATGCTAGCATCTGGTGGAAGGGGGTGCAGCTAGAGAGAAACCAAAGAGGAAAGGAGAGAATAACCAGGTGGGACAGAATGGTGGGGAAATTAAAAAGACAGTTCATCCCTATTGACTATGAGCTGGATCTGTTACGTAAAATGCAAAGCTTGAGGCAGATGAACAGAACAGTTCAAGAATACACGGAGGAATTCTATAAAATCTCCATCAAGACCGGGCATTTGGAGGCAAGCAAAGAAAAAGTGGCCCGTTTCATTAATGGGTTGAGGCCCAGTGTTCAGGGAGGAGTTGAGTTTGGTTCGAGTAAGCACCATTGAAGATGCTTACCAGTTTGCTTTAAAGGTGGAAGAAAAGCTGAACCGGAGGTTTGACAACAAGCAGAAAGTAAAAGGGCCGGGAGGAAAGAACGGTGGAAAGAAAGAAGGAAAGGAAGAGAAGAAAGAAGAGGAGAGCAGCAGCCGGGATCAGAAAGAAGAAGATGAAGACCCAAAACCGCAAGTTCAGAATGATAACTACCCGAGAGGAAGAGGTAGATCTGGACGTGGGTATGGAAGAGGAATATTTCATGGAACATGTTTCCATTGTGGAGAAGAAGGACACCGGGCATTTGAGTGCCCACAACATCGAGAAAGGACAAACAAGAGGCCAGTGGGTCCTGCCAGAGTAGTTGTGGCAGTTGAAGATGCTGATTCAGAACATTCTGAAGAAGCTAAAAAGGGAGAAGCCATGATTGTGAGAAGGACCATGCTGGTGGAAGAAGACAAATCTGAACAGAGGAGAAGCCTGTTTCATACCCGGTGCAAGAGTGCAGGAAAATTTTGCAATGTGATCATCGACAATGGAAGTACAGACAACTTAGTTTTTGAGGAGATGGTTACTAAGTTGCAGTTGGAGAGAAGGAGACACCCGCACCCGTATCAGATTGCGTGGTTACGGAAGGACCACAGAGCTTGGTTCTGGGAACAGTGTTTAGTCACGTTCCAGATTGGGAGATACCAGGATGAAGTCCTGTGTGATGTATTCCCTATGGATGCATGCCATTTGCTATTGGGCAGGCCATGGCAGTTTGATCGGAGTGCAGTGCATGATGGCCGTGCAAATACTTATTCCTTGGTGAAATATGGAATGCGGCACAAGTTGAAGCCGTTGCAGATGGAAGATGAAAAGGTGTGTAGCAATGCCAGAATTTGTCTGGTAGAGGGCAGAAAATCTTGCCCAAAAGCAGGATTTGAGCGAATTGTAAAGGTTGTTGAGTGTTCGGAGATATTACAAGGGATGCAGACCGAACGACTTAGAAGTGAAGGTCACTTCTCTTGTTACCCTGGGAATCTGATGCAGGAGCATCCGGTGACAGTGTGGGCAATCTCGCATCCTTCAAAATTTTCTTCAAGTACTTGTATTTTGAATTACATTAATTCATTCTCGGGAGGGGAAGTTGTGCGAAGCAGAAGGGGGAAGTTTGTAAATTTTGTGCGTAAATTGAGTTGGGGTCGCGAAATCGTGACCTCAAAAGGCTTGGCGGGGCTTGAGCCAGTTTTGTCGCGATATCACGACGTCGCGATATCGCGACGTCGCGATATCGCGACCGTAGTCCAAAGTAGATGAGGAGAGCTTCAGGCGTCGCGATATCGCGACGTCACGATATTGCGATGTTATCATTTGGCATTGAAGGGGGAACCTTAGACGTCACGATATCGTGACGTCGTGATATCACGATGGTCTTCGAAGGCAAAGCGGAGGAAGGAGTCCTATCGCGATATCACGGCCAGTGTGAAGCCGCCACGTGGCAGAGTCTTAAGGTGGCCCAAAAGCAAACACAAAATAGAAGGCATAGCAAGACTTCGATAAGAGGAGGCGCAGTTAAAGGGGGAAGGGGGTCACGAAATCGTGACATGTCATGATTTCGCGACCCCAAGGGACTTTGGCATGTTGAAGACGCAGTTGGTCGCGATATCACGACATGTCGCAATATCGCGGCTTAGTAAATACTTGGCTAGACGAAACAACAGGCAACCAGGCAAGACCAGTTTTGACACATGGGAAGAGAGCATGGAGGCCACGTGTATCTTAACCATTGTAAAAGCTATGTGGAACAACTAAATGGTGACAAGACGGGGGCATGGCGAGATAGTGTGGCCGCGTGTAAGAGACTAAAGATGAAGTTCTCGAAGGTTGTTGAAGGGAAGTGTCGGCCACGCTTTCCTCTTTATTGCGACTGGCAACACAGTATTTATAGAGGATGGCTTTAAGAAGAAAAGGGCAGTACAGAGTACAATCAGAACAAGGCAACCAGTGCAGGGTGTGGGAAGCCATTAATGCACACCCCTGGGTGGATCGGGCAGTTGCACATTTATGATAGAGGACCAAAATTTGAAAATGGAACCGGGAGAAGGTAAAATTTGAAATGGCTGTTAGGCGGGAACATTAGTTTCCGAGAGGATCGAGGCCTCGATAAAAACTCAAAATTTGTAAGGGTTGAGGGGGAGTTCGGGATTGGAGGAAGGAGGACAGGGGAGAACAGAGCCGAAGCCGAGACCGGCCATTGTAAGCCTGCGGGCTATTTTATTTTAATGCATGTAAATATTTGAAATTGGAATGAGAATGCAGAGTTTGTAAGGTCCCTCCGTCTCCGTCTCCGTCAGAGTGTGCCTTGTCTTGCTCCTTCTGAAGATGTGAAGTGACAGGAGAAGGCAAAGACAAAGGTAACTCATAAGGTGCCAAGGGCTGAAATCCCATACAAACTTCAAAGGGTGAATGACCTGTAGAAGAGTGTAGGGCCCTATTATAGGCATGTTCAATATGCGTGAGACTCAAGTCCCACTTTTTTGGTGAAGCGTGATGATAGATTCGCAAACTTTGCACAAGTGTACGATTTACCACTTCAGTCTGCCCATCGGACTGCGGATGATAGGCGGTATAAAAGTGAAGGGAAACTCCCAAAATATTCCATAAAGAATGTCAAAAGTGACCCACAAAGCGTGAATCACAATTCAAGATAATGCTGGTAGGTAGACCAAAGGAACGCCAAATGCTGTCAAAGAAAAATTGAGCTAAGTCTGATGCAGAACTTGTCTTGCGGCATGGAATAAACTTAGCCATTTTGTTGAATCTGTCAACCACCACGAACACACAATCATGTTGGCGCACTATCATAGGAAAACCACTAACCAAGTCCATGGAAATGCTTTCCCAAGGACGGGAAGGAATGGGCAAAGGCATGCCTAAGCCAAAATTTCTATTAGCTGGTTTTGAGCGACAACAAACTGCACACTGCTTGAGAAATCTCAACACATCCCTCTGCATTTTTGGCCAATAGAAAAATCGTTGCAAATGATGAAGTGTTTTATGCTTCCCAAAGTGACCACCATAAAGTGTAGAATGAGCTTCCTTAAGAAGTGACACTCTAGGCTCACAAGGAACACAAACCTTGTCCAATTTGTAAAGAAGTCCTTCTTTGATGTAGAAATCTTGGAAAGGACGCA
The DNA here is from genome assembly GCA_028583015.1 of Wollemia nobilis. NCBI lineage: Eukaryota > Viridiplantae > Streptophyta > Pinopsida > Araucariales > Araucariaceae > Wollemia > Wollemia nobilis. The sequence continues at coordinate 55,389 of JAQPPZ010013095.1, forward strand.
AATTGGAAGAAGAAGGCTTACTCACTTGCTCAAATATTTTTCCAAAATCAGGATCCTGAGAATACTGATTAGGCCAAGTCTGAAATCCCAAGTGTGAAGTGGACATGACTGTTAAGGCAAGAGCGGCTGGAGGCCTACTCAAACAATCAGCAACTGTATTACTCTTCCCCTTTTTGTACTTGATCACCAAGTGAAATTGTTGGAGGTAAGAGGCCCACTTCATATGTCTTGATTCTTCAATTTTACTTTGAGATTGTAAAAACTTGAGAGGCATATGATCAGTGTGTACTACTGTATCTTTTCCCAAAAGATAGTGTCTCCAATACTTAATGGCTTGAACTAAAGCATACAACTCCTTGTCATATGTAGAATAGTTCAACTTAGCAGCGAGAAAAGGTTTCGAATGATAAGCTACTGGATGACCATTATGTTTGAGCACAGCTCCTAAGGCAACTTTAGAGGCATCTGTTTCAATCTCAAAAGGTTGAGAAAGGTCAGGTAAAGTTAACATAGGTGCTGTACACAATTTCTTTTTGAGTTTCTCAAAGGCAACTTCTTGGCTTTTCTCCCAATGAAATGGAGTTTTGGACTTAGTGAGATAATGCAATGGAGCTGCAAGGGTGGAATATTGAGGAATGAACTTGCGATAAAAATTCGCAAGTCCTAGGAAACTCCTTAACTCAGTGAGAGTTGTAGGAGGGGACCACTTAAGCAAAACATCAACTTTAAGGGGATCTACCTGAATTCCACTCTCACTAATCACATAGCCAAGGTAAGAAACTAAAGTATTGCCAAAAGAACACTTGGAAGAGTTGGCATATAATTGATTCTTCGCAAGAAGATCAAGGGTTTGCTTGATATGCCTAAGGTGTTCCTCCCAAGTTTTTGAGAAAATCAATATATCATCAAGATATATAATGACAAATTTGTCAAGGACTTCACGAAATACATCATTCATCAACCTCATGAAGGTTGCGGGAGCATTAGTAAGACCGAAGGGCATGACCAACCATTCAAAGAGGCCCATATTCGTCTTGAAAGTTGTCTTCCATGTATCCTCGGCTTGGATACGCACTTGATGATATCCACTTTTGAGATCTATTTTTGAAAAGAACTTAGCTCCTTGAAGCTGATCTAATAAATCATCAATGCGGGGTAAGGGATATCTATTCTTCACAGAAATTCTGTTCAAAGCACGAAAATCAATGCATAATCTCCAAGTGCCATCTTTCTTAAGAACTAACAAAATAGGTGAGGCACAAGCAGAAGTACTTTCCTTAATGAAACCCTTAGACAACAAATCTTCTATTTGCTTTTTTATTTCTTCATTTTGCAAAATAGATTGTCTATACATGGGAGCATTAGGAAGAGAAGAACCTGGAATTATTTCAATGTTGTGATTAATTGTGCGAATTGGAGGAAGAGACTTTGGCTCCTGAAATATGTGTGAATAACTTTGCAATATTTTATCCATTGAAGAGTGTTGCTTTGTAATGGATGTAGATGTAGAAGTGTTTTGAGAGCGAATGAAAATTAGAGCAACATCACCACCTTTCTTAATTACTCTTTTCGTTTGCTTGGAACTTAGAATGATATTAGGAGTGTTGGTGCTTTTAATGAGAAAGACCTTACCATATTTTTGAAGTGTGTAGGTTCTTTTAAAAGCATCATAAACAGCTCTCCTATCATACTGAAAAGGTTGTCCAAGCAAAATCCCACAACAATCCATAGGAGTCACATCACAAGTGACTTGATCTATGAACTGTGGGCCAAGTGCAAATTTTAAAGTGCAAGTGTGAGTGATTTCTGAGCCTCTTCCACTATCCTTCCAACCCAAAGAATAAGGTTGAGGATGAGGCTCCATAGGTAACTTCAAACGCTCGACAATGGACCTCGCAATTAGATTTTTCTGCGAGCCATTGTCCACTATACAATCAGTTGCAAAGTTGTGAAGTAAGTGGGCTCGAGTGATGAACAAAGCATCACGAGCCCCATCTGAAGAACTTACATTTACTAAGGTAACTTCATTAAGCTTACCTCGTAATTCCGTATATACTCTACTCTCTCCTACAGACTCAAGGGGACCCTTGGAAGCATCCTCCTCTTGAGTAGTAATCACTAAACTCTTCTTTTTGAGCTTAAAGCAATCAGCTTTCTCATGCCCTTTCTTCTTACAATAATTGCAGAATTTCTTAGAAGAAGAAGATGAAGATTTAGAAGAAGAGGAAGAAGGAGTAGAAGCGGAAGGGGAAGGAGAAGAAGGAGATGGAGAAGACACATTCTTCTTTTGAGCAAAATTCTTCTTTTGTGAGAAAGAATTATTCCCTTTTGATGAGTTTCCAACCACTTGAGTAACAGGTGTGCGGAATGCCTGCGATTGCGCCTTGAACTTGTCCTCCGCAAGCTGCGCCTGGTTGAAAACTTGATCCAATGTTTCCATAGAAACAAACATTAGTTCCCTGTACAAATGCTCCAACAAGCCACTTTGAAACTTGAGAATCAAACCTGGAACATCATCCTCCACATTCACAAGTATTCTGAACCTGTTAAATTGGAAAATATATTCTTGTACAGACATATTAGTACCTTGGCGAAAACGAAACCATTTAATAACCAATTCTCTAGAATAATTTGAAGGATAGAAATTGGTTTTAAGACATTGTACAAGCTCATCCCAAGTGGTGAGTTCTTGTCCTCGTTTTCGTTCCACAAGTACTTTGGCTAAGCCAGAAAGTTTAAGCTTAGCATAAGGCACTACATCATCTTCTGAAAGTTGAGAAAAAGCAAACCAAGAACTCATGTCAAGAATCCAACTATTCAAGACATCAGGGTTCCTGGATCCATCATACAATGGTACTTCACAACGAACTCTCAAACGGGAATCATGAGCAGAAGTGGAGGTATTATGCAAAGAAATGTCATTTACCTTCATGGCAAGGTTGCCAAGGACTTCTGCCATTGTAGTGTCATTAGCCTTATCTGCCAAAGTGTTTACAACATGGGCCAATTCTGCCACTTGGGCAGCCAAGTCAGAAGCCATGTGTTCTCGGGTATAAGCCAGAAGTAAAGTTTAAGAAAGCACTAAATCAAGGAAGTACAATGCAAATTTCCTTGTTACAATGGAGTGCTGCTTAACAATTGAAAATTTACTCCTAAGGCATAAATTTTGAAATTCTTAAACTAATATAAAGTGCAAAATTAACATTTATTAATTTAAAAATAACTTAAAAAATTAAATTGCAATTAATCAAAAGATTAAAGAATTTAATTAAGTCATTAAAAATTAAATTAATAAAATGAATTTTTTTTTTTTTAACATGCAACTTTAAAATTAGTAAAAATTTAAAATTTTACAATAAATTTACCCTCTCTCTGCTGTTAAACTGGACAAAAATTGCAGTTTGCATGAAAATTTGCATGCATTTAAATCTCCCTGGGCACGCTTCCCGAGGTCCAAGTACAGTTGCAGTTCTCCAAACTTCCACAGTGGTTAAACCCGACAGAGAAATCCTGGTGCGGGTTCCCAAACCACGCACCCGTGCGGCTGCTCTAAGCGCCGCCGTCGGCAAACCGCCGAGTGATAGCGTAGCCAGGCCTCCTGCCTGGCTACGATGCTGTCACGCCTGACAGCACGTCAGGCGCTCGTGCGGCCTGACGCCAGGCAGAATCGGGCCCGACCGTAAGCGGCCAGCCATCGTCAGCCTTGTCAGTCGACAACTTGGTCGACCTAACCATTGTCGCGATCTTGACAGAGGCAGGCGGCTGACCGACGCCAAGCGAAACTCGCTTGGCGCAGTCAACAGGCCGCGACAGCCGACTGTCCCGCCTGGTAGTGTCGACCGTAGCGACAGATCGAGGTCGTCCCGCTCGACGTCGTCAAATTGATAGCACGTCAGGCGGCCGACCTGAAGCCCAGGCACGGCTTGACGCTGTCAGCGGACAGCGATGGCAGCAATGCTGTCGCTGTCGCGCCTGACAGCAAGCCCGTGCCAACGGCTAAAAGGCCGTGCCGAGTGCTGCCGGATAGCACCGGCGCTGCCGAACGCGGCCGAAGCCTGGCCTGCGCTGCCGAAGGCAGCCGAGGCTGGGCCGAGCTGCCACAAAAAAAATAAATAAAATGCTCTTTTTTTTTTTTTTTTTTTACAAAATTACAGCAAGCTAATATATTATAAAAATAATATATTGATCAAAATTTTAAAGCTTTCTAACACAAATTTAAAAAAATTTAAAAATTAACCATGGGGGTTAATCTTAAAATTTGCAAAACTTTAAATTATGCAAATGTGAGCAACCAGCTCCCACCAGTAGCTCTCCTTTCAAGATCCGGTCGACACACGACCAGCGTTTGAAAGGCACCCAGCTCTAAGTCGACACACGACCTAGCTTGAAGTCCTCCAGGAGCTCTTCAATACTCAAAAATGGGGGGGGCAGCAGGGTCAAAAGGCTCCCTAATCCTAATTGGACCGTAGCTACGATCCAATCCCTTCCAAGGATCGGTATACGAAGAACTCTGGGGCAAACTCTTCCTATACTTCTTAAGCATAAGCAAGAAGTTGGATCGAGGGGTTTGTCGACGAAGGAACTTCCTTCTCCGAATGGTTTTCAAGCTCCCTTTGGGCTTAAACCGAGTCCTCAATGAGAATACGTTTCTCATAATATTTCTATCTCCTATCCTCTCACCTCACAAGCCCTAGTGCAAACATGAACTAGGCTCTGATACCAATGAAAAGGATTGAAAATCCAACTAAGTGTTCTATTATTTACAAACCATTATATAGGCACTAATGGCCCAAAATACATAACCAACCCATGAAATCATGGATTTGATTCAATACGCTTCAACCAAAAGCTACAAAGGTGCAAAGGAGAATGCACGTAAACTTCTAAGTTAAGATTGCTAACTAGAAGATCCATTTTAGCTAACTTGAAGCACACACTTCCTACTTTGAGTTCACACTTGCTAACTAACACTCTAAAAGACAACTAGAAGACAACTAGTGCCCACAAGTGCATGTGAGAAAGAGACTCACTTACAATATGAATTTGCTAGAAATAAACTAAGCAAACCTAAGCTAGGAACTACTAGAGGGGTCATATGAAAGATCTAACATCAATCCTCATC
>JAQPPZ010013097.1:0-63946 GCA_028583015.1 Wollemia nobilis
CCCCCTACCTGTCGTCTTTTGCACTATAGTGCCTGTCGTACAATTCTTTTTTGGCAAAGAATGAGACACATCCAACATTGCATTCCCCTAAACATACCCCACCAATGACCTAAAATATTCCAAGAGTAGATAGATTGCCAGTGATTGCTATCCATATTCTCATGGCTTCGTTTCTTAACACAATTCAGCAGGAATTCAATGCACTTATTACAAATCCTCTCAAGACGAGTTGGATTCATCTTGCTTAGCCCTACACTTTTTGTTGTACATTGGGTCTTTATTTATAGGCTAATTCTTTTTTCATTAATATGACACAAATTACTCATATGGAACTTGATTTCCTTTTTGGGATACCTCTAAATCATGTGGTGGTAGATTTTTTAGGATTCACATAGAAGCCTTTTGTCCTTGCTGCTCTTCATCCATTAGGCGATAGGTCACTAATGGACACAAAAAACCAAGGAAGAAAATAAGGAAACGAAAAGAGAAAAGCATAAAGAAGAAAAGTGTCGTAACATAAACAAACCTTGAAAGCCTCATCGATATTCCTAGTTCCAATTTTGTCAATTAACAGATAAGATGTTGCCTGCCATTGGTGCAGACATGCGTCTGATGCACTTTTATTTTTTACCACATATTTACACAAAATGGTGGTGTGACAAACACGTATGAGCTAGGGATGTATATGCAAGTCATCCCATGAATTTGTAATGGCTAAACCATATTACATTGAATTTGAGTCATTGCTTGTATTCCATATGGAACCATTCGCTGTGGCTCATAATTACGATTAAATCACAATCATTATTTTTTTTGCCTTGTATGAGCACCTTGGGACTCAAGCCATTAGAAATTAGTGGGGCAACCATTCTTACCACCTCATTCCACCTCTTTGGTGGTGATATGTCAGGGAACAGACTTCGATGTTGTTACTTTTTTAAGACTGACCTGTCACCTTAGCTTTGCTACAGGCTCCTTCACCATTATTAGGTCTTACGCCTAATTGCAAGCATCCACGTTGTGCTCCTATGAATACTATTGGATCTGGGATTAATCTATCGAGTTGTGTTTGCATGTGTGGATGTCAAAGAAATCCTCTTATTGATGTGGGCCTATTGTCTAGTCTATACTGGATCTATAAGGAAAATGATTGTGCCAAGTTGTAGTGGTTGCAACTTCCTTGTCAACATTCACTTGACTTTGATAGCCTCCTTATAGAGTTGAGGGAACCTACTTTCCCTAAATTGATACAGAAGGAGACCATATCAGAGCTGAAATCTCAAATGTAGCATATATACGCTTGGATAAAGGATGGGAGGAGTTAATGGGAAATTCTTTTCCAACTCATATTAAATCGGACATTGAAGTCCACCACACTTTCAAGAGGGTTCCTCTTGATAAATGAGAACTGAGTTAGTAACTGGAAAAGGTCCTCGAGTCCCCTAAATGTATCCAGGAGAGGTTCGACTAAATCTGCCCATGTGGAGATGCTTCCATGTTGCAAGGTTTTGTACCAGAGTAATGCTTTTCCCTCTAGAAAAATAACCAACAACCTAATCATCACATCCTCATGTGTGATATTATAGATGATGGCCAGGGATACCACGTTCTCAAGGTGCTCACTCACAGCGCCTCTAATACCATCATCTTTTGATAATGTGCTGAGAGTAGCCTTGGGAATATCATGTAAGTCAAGGAGATTGAGAGGGCTCGCATCATTCCATTGAGGATAGCACTACTGAGCCATTGTGGCATTGGTATTCAAGAGTCCTGGTTCTTTTGTTGGAGTCAAATTTGCCAGATCAGCATGCTTTCTTCACTAGTGAGGTTAAGACTACTCATCAAATCTTGAGTCCTATAGTATGTTCAGTTCTTTTGTAGTGCTAGAGAGGCAAATGATCTCAGGATCTAGATATTTCGCTCATAGGAGTTGTCGGGTGATTAGGCAAGATATGGGTAAACCAAAGTATCACCGAACTCTAATATCCTTAAAAAATGGAGACCTTATGAGTCCTTAGTAGAGTCACCAAAAACTGTTGGTTGGAGATCTGACATTCATTGGAAGGACCAACGCCAACATCGAACGATCGTCATCGCATCTAAGGGGGAGGCAGGGTGGTTGATCTTTAGAGAAGGTCGGTTCCTAGAGGGATGTCTTAGCTACTTACGCATTAAAACAAAAAAAATATGGAAAAGGGGAGCGGGAAAGAGATAAAAAGAGAGGTCATAGCCAAAACTCACAAGGACGGGTTATGGCCGCATCAAGACACATGCATGTTCAACTTCGCATCGAAAACACAAGCGTCCTACCTAACATATCAGCTAATCCGGACCTCACTTAACACTCAACACAACAGGTCAAAATGTGAATTCCAAAATCGATGAACGGGTGCATAAAATATAGGATTCAAAATTAAAGCTCTCCCATGCAACTAACTTTAGCATAAATAAACCCCAACCTAATGATAATGTGAATTCCAGAATCATTAAGTAAAACCCATGAAATCCAAATAGCATAATTAAATGATATTCACTCAGACATCCAAATAAAAATAAGCATTCAAGTCAAACAAAAAAGATGTGAAGACCAGATTAAAGACCAAACATTAGTACACTTGTATTCATTAAGCAATGAGGAATATTACATATGAATTTTAATGGCCAAATAGCCACCCCTAGGACGTCTAACATCCCAATACTTATAGAAATGTTTATAGTAAATTTAAATTTCATGCATTAATGGTATTTGGCAGGAAGATGTTGTTGAGGCTAACTGGTACTTAGCTGGTACTCAGCTCCTCAGGATAACTATGGTTTTTTGGAAGGGATTAGGTGCAATTTACACCAATTTCTTTGATCACCTTGAAATTTCTATTAGGCCATAAATTCTCATCTACTTTGTCCCTTCATTCATTCGATAAATCAGAGTAATTTTAATCGCTACCTTCACGCTCGCTTTTCCTTCGTACTATAGCAGATGTGGTCATTAATGTTCATGGTAGGAGATCCTGATGTTCCCTTTTTTTGGTGAGCAGTGACCTTGATATGGAGGAAATGAGCAGTACGTCGTTTGGTGTATTACTTATGTTCAGGTAAGAATTTGGGAAAATGTCCATCCTATCGACTTCCACCATTGATAATTCTTCCTAGCCTGCTTCCCTAGAGTTTTGCGCCTCTAATGGGCAATCTCTACAATAATTCCACTCTGAAGGCTTCCAAAATTTTCATCCTTATATGGGCAAAATTTTCCTTCTTTGCAGGTGGGGATTTGCAATAGTTTCACCCTTTAGACTGGCATAAGTTCCCTCCCAACCCTTGGACGGGGTTTTAGGATACCTCTATCCATAGACAAAGTCTAACCGTCCTCTTGACTAATTCTCTGCCCTCTATTCAAAACTTGACTCATGCAGAGACTTTGAGCTATTGCTTTGCTTGGTTATTTCGGATCTTCCACCCATTTGCACTAGCTACCGCTTGTCGGTGCTAACTGTCTTCATCTTCCACCTGACCACTAATGCAAGAGTCAAGCTCCAAAACTTAGCCATTTCTTTGGGCATCATCTTTTACGAAGAAGAATGGGTGAAGGAATGAAAAATTTCACCCACACTTACCAATGCAATCTGGTAAATGTCAACTAATGTCTCTTTGATCTCCACATTTCTTTATCTCAATGAAAGACCAATTGACATCTATATGTGGTGCCTTCGTATACGTTTGATATCATCTTAGGAGTTGATTGGTTAAAAGAGCATAAGGCTCTTTTAAACTTTGAAGAGAGATGGCTGGAATTTTTGGATGAATCCAATTAAAGGATTAGAGTTAGTTGTGGGAAAAGGGAAGTTAAGCCACATTTATTGACTACAATGCAGATAAAAATGTTATTAGGAAGAAGGGTATGATCTTCATAGTTAAGTTGAACAGGAAAGAGGAGTCTGAGAAGGAATCTAACCTTTTTCAGCAACATGATGTTGGGTGCATTCAAAAATGTATTCCTTGAGGATCTTCTTGGGTTACCTCCTTAGTAGGAATTTGATTTCTCAATTGAGTTGTTACCTGGTGTAGTGATGCAAGAGCATCCAGTGGTGTAAGAGTGATCTTGCATCACCTGAAAAAAAAAAAAAAAATTGTAATTTTTTTTTTTATTTTGTAAAACTAGTTTAACTTGCAAGAGATTTTTGAAGGTCTTAGAGGTCGAATTTGAGGATTTTTGGTTAGACGCGAGCTTCGTGCCAAGGTTCTTTTTGCTTAGCTCGTTTCATGCCATTTTTGAAAACATGCTATATTAGTCAATCGGGTCAACGAGTGCGAAGTTATGACCTCGACAAGTTGCCCCAAAAATTCAAATTTCAATTTGAATGGTTTTAGGTGGGAAAAAGGGAAAATAGGGTATTTGAGGGATTTTCGAAATTGTAAAGGGGCTGCTTCTCTTGTATCCTTATTTTTGACATGAAAGTAATGAAAGGTTTGATTCTATGACTGGTTCAAAGGAAAAATACCTGTGTATCATTTGTTTGGTGTTGCTAGTGTAACGAGATCTACATCAAGTGGTATCAAAGCGGGAGTTCCTGAGTGTGTAAACAGATCGTCGGATGTGAGGTAGTTTACACCAGGATCTGTGGTTAGGGTTTGTGAGAGAAATGAGCAGAATGCCTCCACAAAGAAACCGTGGTGGTGGGAGAAATATGGTGCCAGAGGAAGATTTTAGAGCTTTGCAAAGGCAAGTTCAGGCTCAGTAAGAGGAGCTGCGTAGAGGGTTTGAGCCAAGGAGAGAAGAAGGTAGTGAAGATGAAGTTGAAGAAGAAGAGGACCAGTTTGAGGAAGAAGAAGAGGCAGTATATCCTGCACAAGCCAGGTTATACATAGCCATATCTCAGATTGGAAAGAGATCGAAGATGGAGGTTTTTATGTATTCTAAAAATATTGATCCAGAGGAGTTGATTGACTGGATCAATGATTTGGAAGAATACTTTGAATATGAGGAGGTTGAAGATCCTGATAGGGTCAAGTTTGCTAAGACCAAGCTGAAGGGTCATGCCAACATATGGTGGAAGGGAGTGCAACTAGACAAAAATAAAAGAGGAAAAGAAAGGATAACAAAATGGGAGCGGATGTTGGAGAAGTTGAAGAGGCAGTTCATCCCAGGTGACTATGAGTTGGATCTGCTAAAGAAAATGCAAGGTTTGAGGCAATCAAGTAAGTCTGTTAAAGAATACATAGAGGAGTTTTATAAAATTGTAATCGAAACAGGCCATTCGAGAGGCCAACAAGGAGAAGGTAGCCCATTATATGAATGGGTTACGAGCAAGTATTCAAGAGGAGTTAAGTCCGGTCAGGATGACCACCATAGAGGATGCTTACCAGTTTGCCCTGAGGGTTGAAGAGAAGTTGAATAGAAGGTTTGAGAGCAAACAAAGAGGAAGAGGTCATGGTGGAAGAACTGGTGGAAGAACAAATGGAGGACAAAATGAATATTATAAGAAGAATGGAGAAGCTAGCAGTAGTCAGGACCAAAAGGGATATAATGCTTATCGCCCCCGTGATCAGAACAATGGTTACCAGAGAGGAAGAGGAAGGTCTGGATGAGGGTTTGGAAGAGGAGGATTTCGTGGAACTTGTTTCCATTGTGGCGAATGATGAGCACCAAAAATGCTCATATTTTGTACATATTTCTTTGATCAATATGCGGCTGTATAATAAGGATTGCATACTTTTATGAATGATTATATAGATATTTGATATAATTATGCGTGTTATCTAATTTGTGTGTTTTTAGTATGTTTTGTGGAATTATAGTTGATTTAGTTAGATTTGGAACGGTCGAGGTCCTTTTGATGGACCTGTCACTTTATTTCATCGGGGGTTAATGAAAATAATACGAGCGCCTCCCTGCAGTCGAAAGGCGCCAACTGAATACTAGCGCCTCCCTGCAGTCAGAAGGTGCCAACTAAATACAAGCGCCTCCCTGCAGTCGAAAGGCGCCAACCGAAGATGAGCGCCTCCCTACAATCGGAAGGCGCCAACCAAAGACAAGTGCTTCCCCATAGTCGAAAGGCGCTAGAAAAATGCAAGCGCCTCCCCACAACCAAAAGGTGCTAGCAAAAGGCAAGTGCCTCCCCGCAACCAAAAGGTGCCACTGATTCTTTGCCCGTTGACCAGATTTGAACAACATGGACGACAACGATTGGTGCAGTTCCAGCTCTGCGTCATGCAGAGCTAAATTGGAGATTGCACCAACGTATCAAAACATCTTACTGATGCCAGGTAAAGCACAAACCGAACAACGAACACGTCGCCATTAGAACAGAATGCCAGATGTCGATTGCATTTATTAGACTGTCTTGATTTAGTCTAAGACAGATCAACTGTTGTAACTACTTCTATAACAAAAGTTCTGCAGGTGTGTTATATAAACACACGCAGATCATTCTAAGAAATATATAGAAATAAAATAAAGATCCATTTAGACGTATAGAGATAAATTGTAGTGTGTTGACGAATATATTAAAGTTCCAGAAGTTCTAAGCGCGTGTTCGATCGAGAAGAAGCTGTTGGAGCCTGGGCCCACTCCAAGCCAGTATTTCTTCCCCATTTCCTTTTTGTTTATTGATTTTAATTAGTTTATTGCTTTCATAAGAACGTTTGTTAGTTTATTAGTTCTAGCATTTATTTCCAGGAACACGTACATGATTTATTTCCTGTAGGTTTAATTTTGTTCTTCTTACGTAAATCATTGAGGAGTGCGGGAATGATTGACAAACCATTTCAAGAACACCCCCCAAAATGTAGGATTAGCAGATTCACCTCCAGTGGTATTGTAGTAACCTAATTTCGACTCTTCGCAAGTTTACGAAGCTCCCTGGGTTGATAATTAAATGCACGGGCATGTGACAAACATAGGAAACCATTCACCTTGTTTGGCCCGCAACATTTTGGTGTCGTTGCCAGGGAAGCGTCTTAATTAGATTACTTACAATACCCTAAAACCTTCCATCTGACCTTGTATGAGTTCTTCGATAAGAAGAGAACCCGACGGTCGCTTTATAAGAACTAATCCATCAAGACCTGAGTCAGCCGAGCATTTTGGATTTGAGTTAGACTCGCACGACCTACCAGCAGTCCATTGGAGTGAGGAACCGCACTTTGTGCAAAGTGCCGCCTCATGCCATCAACAAGGGGACGAAAGAATCATCATAAATCCCCTGTTTAATAGGACTCCTCTAGAGGAAGCCCTGTTGTGGAAGGCTGTGGAGGATTAGATGATCTCGCCAGAAAACCTTAGAACATTGACTCAAAAAGTTTTAAACGATCAGAAGGCCATAAACGCTGCATTAGAAACCACATTTCCCAAAAAAATGGCAGATAAAAATGAAGTCTCATCTGGCTTTAGTTTCCCAATAGAGGATGGAGTAGGAGATACCAAAATGAAAAACATATCCCCTGCTCACCTTCCATCCTTCAGAGGACACCCGACTGAGGACCTTGACCTGTTTTTATTCAAGTTTGATGTTTTGTGCAAGTCTGTGGATTACAAATCAAACACGCAAAAGTTGAAATTATTTCCTTCTACATTAGACGATGCAGCTCTGCGATGGTTCATTGGTCTGGGAGACAAACAGATCACCACTTGGGACCAGATGAAGAAGCTCTTTCTAGAGCAATATCAAGATTTTGGGAGAGCAAGAGACTCCAGGGAGGAGGTCCTGAGCATGACACAAAGAGAATATGAGTCTCTCGAGGAGTATTGGGAGAGATTCAGATTTAATCTTCAACGGTCCCCTCACTCGAAGCTATTTGATAAGTCCCTCAAAAGCATCTTCTTGAGGGGACTTACCAATGAGTCACTGGAGGCTCTCAACATGATATCTAGAGGTGATGTCTATCAACATGCTATGGACGACATCTGGCAATTATGTCGGAACTACTCGAGAAGGCGACGCAAAATCACTGCCAGGACCATGAAGGCGACTGCTTCAGTCACCAAAATAGAAATAGGCAACATGCTGGAGGATTTGAAGAGCGAAATGCTCTCATCTCTAGCACTGCAGATGGATACGCTGCTGTTAGAAAAGAAGAAACAAGATAATGACACAACATTAGCCTATTTCTACCCAAAATGCAGAGGAAGGCACGCAAAGAATGCATGTCCAAAAAACAAGGTCAGAGTATGCGCAGTTTGCAATCTGAATCATAAAACTCGATTGTGCCCACAACTGCCTAGTAACCATGAAGCGACTAAGAGCACGGAGGCCTACTTCATAGGCAATAGGAAGAGTTGGCCACAGCCCCTCGTGGGGAATATACTAACCGGAATGCCATCATATGGGGGAGGGCCATACATACACCAAGGACCCCCTCAACCACCTAATATGGGGTGGTGGGGACCATCACCTTGGAGTAACGCACCCCCAGCAGCATTTTTGAATCAGCAGCCATGGATGCCATATCCATATCCTGGGCAGCAGTGGAGAGGTCACAATGCATGGAATCAGACTCCACAGAGTGCAGCGCCTGCTCACATCCAACAGAACTTACCAACATTGCCAGCAGTGAGACCTGTGCAGCTACTAGCACAACCGACAACAAACCCAAACAACAGAGTAAATCAGCCGACATACAACGTAGAAGGTGAGATGTATGATATGTACAATATTTAGCTTAGATCAGGTATGCAGCTAGGAGTAGAGACACTGCCTCTGGTATAAGAGGAGGAAGAAATAGTAGAGACACCTCCACTGGTAGAAGAGGAGGAAGAAATAGAGGAGACACCTCTGGTAGAAGAGGGAAAAGCACTTGAGAGAGCAGAGGCTCCATTTCCTAGCCGATTGTAGGAACAAAGAAAAACAACATAGCCGAAATTCGACATCTTGTCTAGCTTGAAGAATCTCACGGTGACACTCCCATTATTTCAAGCAATTTGATATGTCCCCATTTACACCAAGGCAATTAGAGAAATGTGTCTAAGGAGACCAGGACGAAAAGCTACCCAGACTATCAACGTCATGGGTAAACTGGCAGATTTAATGATGGGTGGAACACATCATCCAAAGTATGCAGATCCAGGCAGCCTAGTGCTGACCGTAAAAATTGGAGGACATTCCCTATCCAACACATTGGTTGACCTCAAGGCAGCCATCAACGTGATGCCTCGAGAGACCATGCAGAGGCTGCAGCTCACGAACCTGAAGCCAACCACGACAGTGCTGCAGTTAGCCGATCGATCAACCGTGTCATCGAAAGGGATGCTAGAAGATGTGATCGTAACAGTCAGTGCATGGGAATATCCAATCGATTTTTTAGTTTTGCAAACCAAGACCAGGCTGGGCGATTACCCACTCATTTTAGGGAGACCATGGCTGGCAACAGCTGACGCTTACATAAACTATCGAGATAGGCTAATGACCATCTCCAATGGGTAAAACGTTAAAAGGCTGACCATTTCATCGCCAGCTCAGTCTATGGACTCTGTAGAAGAACCCAGGATCACCGAGCATGGAATTACGGAGTTGTCCATAATCCATCTAGTGATGACCTTGGAGGAGGTGGCAGAAGAGGACGAGGATGGTGTTATCATGGAGTTTCTCCATGGAGAATCATCCACCCCCACACCTGGATCGCCGTTGACTGGCGCCCAAGATTAGCACATCCAACAAATACACGTTGGGCCAGGGAGGATATTAAACGTCAACAACAGGTTGACGTCCACACAACTATAAAAATTGGAAGAGCTTCTGGTAAAACACCAGCAAGCATTTACATGGGACTATGCAGATATGCACAACATTAGCCCAAAAATATGTACCCATCGGATTTATTTAGATGACCAGGCAACTCCTAGTCGGCAGCCACAAAGAAGGATGAACCCAACATTGAAAGACATTGTTAGAGAAGAACTGCACAAACTTCTAGTTTTCGAATTCATATATCTGATTTTTGATAGTGAATGGGTATCACCATTAGTGGTGGCCCCAAAAAGAACGAGAAATGGCGAATCTGCGTGGACTACCGGGCGTTGAACAAGAAGACTAATAAAGACCACTTCCTGCTCCCGTTCATCGATCAGGTCTTGGACACACTCTCAAGAAGAAAATACTTCTCCTTTCTGGATGGTTTCAGTGGTTACAACCAGATCCAGATAGGGGAAGAAGATCAAGATAAAACAACGTTCACCTGTCCATGGGGAACGTTTTCCTATAAGGTATTGCCTTTTGGACTGTGCAACACATCGACCACCTTTCAAAGGGCGGTGCTTAGCATATTCTCTGATATGATAGGATATGGGGTGGAAGTATACATGGACGACTTCACCGCCTATGGAGAAACCTTCGAGGAGGCAATGACAAATCTGGAAAGAGTGCTTGATAGGAGCAAGGAAAATCATTTGTCCCTAAGTAATGAAAAATGTTTTATGATGATGCAGGAAGGCATCATGTTGGGACACCACCTCTCTGCGAAAGGAATAAAAGTAGACAAGAGGAAGATCGAGGTCATTAGAGATTTATCGCCGAATTTAATAATATTGCCAAACCACTACACACCCTACTTTCTAAGGATGTAGAGTTCAATTGAACGAGAGATTACGAAGAAGCATTCCAATTACTGAAAGAAAAATTGATATCTGCACCAGTCTTGAGAGGACAGAATTGGGCCATACCATTCCATATTTACTGCGATGCATCTAACGGTGCCATCGGAGCAGTCCTCAGGCAGAAAGACAACGAATAATTTTATGCCATCTATTATATCAGTAAAAACTTGGCAGGAGCAGAGCTCAACTATATAGTGATAGAAAAAGAATTCCTCGCAGTTGTCCATGCAATAAAAAAATTCCACCACTATATAACGGGATACAAGGTCTTCATCCATACGGACCACGTGGCTATCAGGTATCTGATGAGCAAGCCGACCATTGGTGGTAAAATTATCAGATGGCTATTGCTATTGCAGGAATTCGACATCACTATAGTCGATAAACCGGGCAAGGACAACATTGTGGCAGATTTTTTGTCTAGATTGATACCAACAGATCATCAAGCAATGGAAGATTAGTTTTCGGACGAACATCTGTTCACTATTAGTGAACAAACTCCGTGGTATGCAGACATAGCCAATTACTTGGCCACCGGAAGGACCTCACCTGCTCTCTCCTATCGAGAAAAGTAGGCGGTCATAGAGAAGAGTGCATCATTCCTTTGGATGGATGGTCTCCTATTTAAAATAGGACAAGACCAAATTATAAGAATATGCATAGCATAACAGGAGTTTTCAGAAGTGCTCAAGGCATGTCACGATGAGCCATGCGGAGGACACTTTGTAGGGAAACAAACTATCTACAAAATCCTGCAGGCTGGGTATTTTTGGCCCACTCTGTTCAAGGACGTGGCAGCGTTTACCAGCAAGTGTGACGAGTGCTAGAGGATGGGTAGACCAACCCACCGAGATGAAATACCCATACAGCCCCAGGTACACCTAGAACCTTTAGATAAATGGGGCATGGACTTTGTGGGACCATTTAATCCACCTTCGATGGGAAGGAGGTTTATTCTGGTCTGCATGGATTACATCACCAAATGGGTGGAAGTGCAGGCATTAAGGGACTCAAAGGAAAGAATGGTCGTCGATTTCTTATTTGCCCATATTTTCACATAATTTGGGATTCCTCGGGAGATAACAAGACCAAGGGCCCCAATTCACCTCCAAATTGATTGAGGAGATGATGGAGCAGTATAGAGTTCGACACAATAAAACCATGCCCTACCATCCGCAGGCGAACGGGCAAGTAGAAGTGACAAACTGGGAGATAGAAAACATCCTGACCAAAATCGTGCAGCAACACAAGAAATATTGGGCCACACGGTTGCCAGAGGCAGTTTGGGCATATAACACCACGTGGAAATCCACCACAGGATGCACACCTTTCCTACTGGTCTATGGAAAAAATGCAATAATGCCCATCGAGTTTGAAATCAAAACTCTGAGGACAACTTCAGAATTAAATTTGAGCTTGGACGAAGCTCAAAAATAGAGGATTTGCCAGCTAGATCAGTTGGACGAAATCTGACTGGATGCTTTACAGAGGACAGAGATTATACAGAAGCGGAGAAAGAAGTGGCATGATAACCACATCAAGCTGAAGAAGTTCCAGGTAGGGGAATGGGTACTGTTGTATGATTCTCGATTCCAAGAAAGGAAGGGCAAACTTATGCAGAGGTGGATGGGGCCGTATGAGGTGGTAGATCTCATTAGGAACGGGGCGGTGTGCATTAAGACTATTTATGGCAACAACACCATGTTCACAGTCAATGGCCACCGACTACGCCCCTATAATATGTCCGAAACGTTACAGGTGGAATCCAGAGTAGGCATGGGGGAGACCCCATCTTGCTAGATCTAGACCGAACTCTCACAGGTGAAATGGTGGGCACGAAAGTGCTCACCCAAATTTTTTAGTTAATATAGTTTTTTTTTGTAATGTGTGTTTTTGCAGGGACAACGCCTGCATGCAAGCTACAAGCATCCTAATCCAGGGCCTAACAGGCATGAAACGTGTCTAACTGCTTTTATTTTCCTTTCTTTTTCGGTTGCTTTTTGCAAGTGGAGGACCTGACAACATGAGGGATAAGTATCTGGGAAACCAGGCCTGATTCGGCTTAGCATTCCGACACCGACTCGTAGGTAGAATCTAGGCAACGTGAAAAAATGGGAAGGCTTGATCACCCTTTTTCTAGTCAAATTGCCATCCAGAAGAAGGCACCTTACTGCATCCAGAAGGCGCCAAGTCCAGAAGAAGGCGCCTTACTACATCCGAAAGGTGCCCATCCATAAGAAGGCGCCTTACTGCATCCAAAAGAAGGTGCCAAGTCCACAAGAAGGCGCCTTACTACACCCGAAAGGCACCCATCCAGAAGAAGGCACCTTACTGCATCTAGAAGAAGGCGCCAAGTCCACAAGAAGGTGCCTTACTGCACTCGAAAGGCGCCCATCCAGAAGAAGGCACCTTACTGCATCTGAAAGGCACCAAATCGGAAGACAACACCTTCCATCCATTCAGAAGTTCTATTAAAAAACATATATATATATATATACATATGTAGGTGCCTTCCGTGGCAGGAAGGCACCACGTTTAAAAAAAAAAAAAAAAGCCAGTCGAATACGTCTTCCAACATCAAAAAGGCGTATTCATCCAACCGAGACACCTTCCAACATCAAGAAGGTGCATTCATCCAGCCGAGATGCCTTCCAACATCAAGAAGGCGCATTCATCCAGCCGAGACGCCTTCCAACATCAGGAAGGTGCATTCATCCAGCCGAATATGCCTTCCAACATCAGGAAGGCACATTCATCAAGATGAACGCCTTCCAACATCGGGAAGGCACGAACCAGAAGGAGGCACCTCCCACATTAGGAAGATGCATGCAGGCAAAAGCATCTCCCACTAATCAAAGGCACCTCGTAGCACCGAAAGACGCATTCGTTTGAAGAAGAACACCGACAACGTCGAAAAGGCGCTACAAGGACAACATCCACATGGGAAAGGTACCAAAGAATGCCTCCCGAGTGCAAAATTTACATCTACCGGATGCCTCAAGCGGAACGAAGCATCGCACGAATGAGCGACATCAAAGGACCATACCCCTCCCTCGTGTCACAAGTCAACAAATCAGTGGCTACCACGATGACTAGAATGACGAATCAGGTATGCGCATATTAAATCAAATCATTTATATAATTATTTATAAATACGCAGTTTCGAAAAAGATATCGCCGTCATAGAGATTGTATCCCCCATAGCCAAAATCGCGTGCCAATGATAGGGCATCTTCCATAATTGCTAGGGTTAGGCATCTTTTCTATAAGAAGGCGCCTTCCTGAAGAAGGAAGGACAAAAAAAAATATATAGCAGCAGAAGGCGCCATGGGAGGAAGGTCCAAGAACCATGCGATCAAGAAGAATGAACCCAATGATACTGATGGGATCAGAGGGGCAGTGAAGACCCAATTCGAAGCTAAGGGGTGGCTCGAATACTGCACCCTGGTCAGTCAGGGCCAGGACGTGGAGGCAGCTAGAGAATTTGCTGCCTCTTTGAGGGGTGATGCGGTCCAAGTACGAGGGGTGGAAATTCTAGTCACCCCTAAGTTCATCTCACAGGCGACTAGATTGCCTCTCACGGGGGAATGTACATACAAGGGCAGAGTGTTAAAACTATACGCCAAAATACTGCTGCCAGGAGGAAATGTGCAGATAGACAGGGAGGGGTTACTCAAAAACAGTCTCCCCATGAATATGCAAAAGATGTTCGAGTAGATTGCTCAATTTTTCACATGCACAGGAAAGTATACCCATTTGCACATTAATCATGTGCACTTCATCAATCACCTAGTGCATGGGAGGAAATTAAACATACCTTTCTACCTGGAAAATGCTCTAAAAGATGAAGCGGCTCGGTACCAGAAGGGGGCACCGTCCGCCTTAGCCCACCATGGGCTGATATCGGCATTGGTCCGCCACGCAGAAGCACAAGGACATAACCGCGATGTAGAGGGAGATGGCGGCAAAATAGAGCAACACAATGTGGTTGCCAAATTAGGGCAAGACGAAGCATCCCCTGCAGAGGAGATAACAAACATCGAGAAATTGGCGTTACCCTATTTTCTAGGACGAGCAGAGCATTCCCCAATACCTGAGTATGAGGAGGAAGGAGCGCCACTCGCTGGTGGTGAGGACGAACCAATCCCTAGGAGGAAACATCTACGACGATTCCTCTCGATAGAGGAAGGATAGAGGGACCCGGAGATAGATGTTGCCGCCCAAACCCTCCGAGAATTAACGAATCGGAGCCCATGAAATGAAGGAACTTTCGGGAGTAACGACCAGATCGATGCGGCCTTGGAGGAGGCACTTGAATGGCAAACCGATTGCTGGATGGTACAACAGATTCTGGAAGATTGCCATAACCAGCATAAAATGGAATTGGAGGAAAAAGATAGGCGAATTGCTCAGCTTAAGCAGTTGGTCCAGCAGTTGCAAGAGGAAAATCAAATGCTCCAGGATAGAGGAACAGCAAGACAGGAGGCATCCACACAGACTGATTGGGCAGAAGAAGTGCCGACGAACTCTCCCACATCTGTCGAATGAGTATTCTCTTCGGAGAAGATTCGATCGGACGCCCAACAGAGCAGCCCAAAGGCAGGGGAGGATTCCTCTATTTTTAGGGGTGAAAAGAAAAGAAGTCCTACCATGCCCCTTGTCATTGTCCTGAGTGACATAGAGCAGGACGAAGGTCTCCAGCAACAGATAAGACCAAAGGATAAGGAGGACCTCCCCAGGCCTGAAGAAGGAGAAGAGCCTGAGGGGTCGACACCAGGTAGACAGGCGAACGAAGGATTACCCCTGAAGATAGTAGCACAGTCGATCCTTCAGAGCAAGGAGAAGTCATCGAAGGAGAAAGGAGAGACCCTTGTCCAAGCCACCACATTTTCTGCAGAAGCCAAGGCAAAGAGGCCCAGTACGGCTTGACAGAAGGCAAAAGTGACCTTCGTCGATTCTAAAGAGGACGAATGGGACATGCAGCTATTCGTCGAAAGGCAAAAATATTTCGAGCAGCGACGCAATGAAATGAAAGCAGCCAAGGAGGCCAGGAAGGCATCCTCGAGAGTAAAAGGAGATTTTGGCATCTACGTCAATCCGATTGAAGACAGCCAGTTTTGGGACATCTATGATTCATCCTGATGGCGGCTTGCCATGATGAGGAAGTACTTGGAACGGTGGGGAGTATATCACCCACAATTGGAGGTCACTACGATTGCAAATGAGAATGCAGGGCTTACCCCTGAAGCGACCGGATTATACAAGGCCCAAGTAGTGCCTTCCAGAGGGGATAACTCGGATATCCCTCTAGCAGTGGTCAGACCTCCAGACGTCGAATTCTGGCAAGCTGTCGAAGCTGCATTTCAATCGACAGGAACAATGCTGGCTAGACCACCACTAGTAGCGGCCAGAACAAGAAGAGGACGATTGACAGCCATAGTTTCCCATAGGCAAATGTGAACCACGCCTTCAAATGTCAGCATGAAAATACAGACTCGGGTCGTAGGGGCAGCAGAATCCTCCAAGAGATGGCGACGATGAAAAGTCAGAGGGCTACCTGCACCTTGGATGCCATGAGGGCGTGGCATATGTTAGGCGTGGGGGGATGATGAGCACCAGAAATGCTCATATTTTGTACATATTTCTTTGATCAATATGCGGTTGTATAATAAGGATTACGTACTTTTATGAATGATTATATATATATTTGATATAATTATGCGTGTTATCTAATTTGTGTGTTTTTAGTATGTTTTGTGGAATTGCAGTTGATTTAGTTAGATTTGGAACGGTCGAGGTCCTTTTGATGGACTTGGAACTTTATTTCATTGGGGGTTAATGAAGAGAATACGAGTGCCTCCCTGTAGTCGGAAGGCGCCAACTGAATACCAGCACCTCCCTGCAGTCGAAAGGCTCCAACTAAATACGAGCGCCTCCCTGCAGTCGGAAGGCGCCAATCGAAGATGAGCGCCTCCCTGCAATCGGAAGGCGCCAACCAAAGACAAGTGCCTCCCCATAGTCGAAAGGCGCTAGCAAAAGGCAAGCGCCTCCCCGCAACCAGAAGGTGCCACTGATTCTTTGCTCATTGACCAGATTTGAATGACGTGGACGACAGTGGTTGGTGCAGTTCCAGCTCTGCATCATGCAAAGCTAAATTGGAGATTGCACCAACGTATCAAAACATCTTACTGATGCCAGGCAAAGCATGAACCGAACAACGAACACACCACCATTAGAACATAACGCCATATGTCAATTGCATTTACCAGACTGTCTTGATTTAGTCTGAGACAGATCGACTGTTGTAACTTCTTCTGTAATAGAAGTTCTGCAGGTGTGTTATATAAATACATGCAGATCGTTCTGAGAAATATATAGAAATAAAATAAAGATCCATTTAGACATACAGAGATAAATTGTAGTGTGTTGATGAATATATTAAAGTTCCATAAGTTCTAAATGCATGTTCGATCGGGAAGAAGCTGTTGGAGTCTGGGCCCACTCCAAGCCAGTATTTCTTCCCCATTTCCTTTTTGTTTATTGATTTTAATTAGTTTATTGCTTTCATAAGAACGTTTGTTAGTTTATTAGTTCCAGCATTTGCAGTAGATTTATTTCCAGGAACGCGTACATAATTTATTTCCTATAGGTTTAATTATGTTCTTCTTACGTAAATCATTGAGGAGTGCGGGAATGATTGACAAACCATTTCAAGAACACCCCCCAAAACGTAGGATTAGCAGATTCACCTCCAGTGGTATTGTAGTAACCTAATTCCGACTCTTCGCAAGTTTACAAAGCTCCCTGGGTTGATAATTAAATGCACGAGCATGTGACAAAAATAGGAAACCATTCACCTTGTTTGGCTCGCAACAGCGAAGAAGGACATCGATCATACGAGTGTCCATAACACCAAGAGATGACAAATAGGAGGCCTGAAGGTAATGCTCGAGCTGCGATCATTGATGAAGGTGCCGAATCTGAGCACTCTGAAGAAGCAGAAAGAGGAGAAGTGCTAATCACAGGGAGAGCCTTGTTGAATGAGGAGAGAGACCCGGATCGGAGGAAGAGCTTATTTCGCACAAGGTGTAAATGTGCAGGTAAGATCTGTAATATTATCATATACAATGGTAGCACAAATAACCTAGTTTCAGAGGGAATGGTTACCAAATTGCAATTAGAGAGGAAGAGACACCCGCATCCATATCGGATTGCGTGGTTACAAAAGGACCATAGGGCTTTTGTTAGTGAGAAATGCTTGGTAAAATTTAATATTGAGAATTACCATGATGAGGTCCTGTGTGACATCCTACCTATGGATGCTTGTCATTTGTTGTTGGGAAGGCCATGGCAGTTTTATCGGTGTGCAGTGCATGATGGTCGTGCCAACACTTACTCCTTGACAAAGAATGGAGTGCACCATAAGTTGAAGCCCCTAAAGGAGGTGGATGAAAAGGTATGTAGCAGTGCTATAATATTTTTAGTTGAAGGGAGAATGTTTTTGGATGGTTTGAAGCATGAGCATATGTGCTATGCATTAATTCCTAGAGTTAGGGAAGAAGAATGCAAAGATACCCCAGTAGAAGTCTTAGGTCTGTTGGAAGAATTTCTAGATATTATATCGGATAATGTACCCGAGGGTTTACCACTAGTGAGGAAGATCAGTCACCATATAGATTTGGTACCGGGATCTAGTTTACCCAATAAGGTAGCCCATAGAATGACTTCTATAGAAAGTGAGGAGCTAAACAGGCAAGTCCAAGAGTTGCTGAAAAAGGGACTGATTCAGGAGAGCTTGAGTCCATGTGTAGTACCTGCAGTACTAGCACCAAAGAAATATGGAGAGTGGAGAATGTGTACATACTCTCGAGCTATTAACAAGATCACCATAAAATATAGATTTTCATTGCCAAGGATGGATGATATTATGGACTGTTTGAGTGGAGCCAAGTACTTCACAAAGATTGACCTGAAGAGTGGGTATCATTAGATTCGTGTTAGAGAAGGAGATGAGTGGAAGACAACCTTCAAGACCAGAGAGGGTTTGTATGAGTGGTTGGTCATGCCATTTGGGCTAACCAATGCACCAAGCACATTCATGCGGCTGATGAATGAGGTATTGAAGAAGTTTTTAGGAAAATTTGTCATTGTATATTTGGATGACATTTTAATGTTTCGCAGGACCCTGGAAGAGCACCTAATGCATATCAGAAGGGTTTTTGAGAAGCTGAGGGAGGAGCAGTTGATTAATTTGAAGAAGTGTAGTTTTGTGAAGGAGTTAGTGTATATGGGATTTGTCATCTCAGCCGAAGGTCTAAAAATGGACCCAAAAAAGGTGAGGTCTATCATCGAATGGCCTACTCCAAGAAGCATAACTAAGGTAAGATCATTTCATAGTCTAGCAAGTTTTTACAGAAAATTTATTAGAAATTTCAGCAGTATTTGTGCACCCCTTACATAAACAATGAGAGGGGATAAGAAAGAATTTAAGTGGACCTTAGGAGCAGATAAAATCTTTGATATGTTGAAGAAGAAGGTCACAGAGCAACCTATTTTGGTACTTCCAGATTTTAATAAGGTATTTCAGGTAGATTGTGATGCTAGTGGTAGTGCCACAGGAGCTGTATTGAGTCAAGAAGGTAAACCTATTGCTTATTTTAGTGATAAACTCAATGATGCTAGGAAGAAGTATTCAGTTTATGATCAAGAGTTTTATGCTATAGTTCAGGCTCTAAATAAGTGGAGGCATTATTTGTTGCCAAAAGAGTTTGTTCTATATACTGATCATCAGGCCTTACAGTTTATTAATAGCCAAGAGAAGCTAAATCAGAGGCACTTGAAGTGGGTTGAGTTTCTATAGAGTTATACCTTTGTGTTGAAGCACAAGAATGGAAAGTCAAATAGAGTTGCAGATGCCTTAAGTAGAAGGCAATGTTTGTTGATAGAAATGAAGGTGGAAGTTGTAGGGTTTGACAAACTTAAGGGTTTGTACCCTAAAGATCCTGATTTTGCAGAGGCTTGGAGGGCTTGCTTGGCACCTGTTACTTTGGACAGGACTAAGTGGTTAGATTTTCTGATCCAAGATGGAATGTTGTTTAGAGGAAATCAATTATGCATTCCAAGATTTCAATGAGGAAGAATCTAGTCAAGGAGAAACATAGTGGAGGGTTGGCTGGACACTTTGGTTGAGATAAGACCATTGCCTTTGTTAGTGAGAACTACTATTGGCCATAGTTGTAGTAAGATGTGAAGAGGTTTGTGCAAAGTTGCAGAGTATGCCAGATGGCGAAGGGTGTGAGACAGAACACTGGATTATATCAGCCATTACCTGTACTAGAGAGACCATGGGAGGACATCAACATGGATTTTGTTCTTGGCCTACCAAGGACACAAAGGGGAAATGACTCCATATTTGTGGTGGTTGACAGGTTTTCAAAGATGGCACATTTTATTCCCTTTCAGAAAACTAGTGATGCAGTTCATGTTGCAGGTTTATTTTTCAAAGAGGTGGTACGACTTCATGGTCTACCAAAGAGTATAGTTTCTGACAGAGATACCAAGTTTGTTGGGTATTTTTGGAGAACCTTGTGGAAGAAATTGAAGATAGATTTGAAATTCAGTTCTGCATACCACCCATAGACTGATGAACAAACAGAGGTGGTGAATAGAAGTTTGGGTAATCTATTGAGATGCTTGATAGGAGATAAGACCAAGGGATGGGATTTGGTTTTGCCACAGGTGGAATTTGCATACAATAATTCTGTCAACAAGAGTACTAACAAATCTCCATTCCATATAATATATGGGAGCAGTCCAAGAAATGCTTCTGAGTTGAGGAGGATGGATACAAGGGAAAAGTGCAATGCTGAGGCTGAGGACTTTGCAGAGCATCTGAAGAGCTTGCCTGAAGAAGTAAAGAAGCATATTACTAAGATGAATACTCAATATAAGACAAGGGCAGACCAGAAGCGATGGTTTAAGGAATTTGAAGTGGGAGATGAAGTTATGGTCCATTTGAGAAAAGAAAGGTTTCCTGTTAAAACCTATAACAAGTTGAAGATGAAGAAGTTTGGACCATGCAAAATCATAGAAAAACGGGATTCAGGCAATGCATATGAAGTGGAATTTCCAAGTGGGCTTAACATATCACCTGTTTTTAACATTTCAAATTTGGTAGAATACCATGAAGGAGACAATGGTGAGAGACCAGTAGCTGAATTATGGAATATTCTAGCATCTACTCTAGATACGGAAGAGATAGAAGAGATATTGGATACACGCATCGACAAAAGTACCAAAAATAGGCAGTATGCATAATATCTAGTTAAGTGGAAAGGCAGACCTGTGGAAGATTCATCTTGGTTGTTGAAGGCTGAGGTTGAACGCCTTGGTTTTCTTTCAACAATAGAGAAGTGAAGGTCACTTCTCAAAATTACCTTGGGTGTCTGATGCAAGAGCATCCAGTGGTGTAAGAGTGATCTTGCATCACCCGAAAAAAAAATTGTAATTTTTTTTTTATTTTGTAAAACTAGTAAATCTAGTTTAACTTGCAGGAGATTTTTGAAGGTCTTAGAGGTCGAATTTGAGGATTTTTGGCTAGATGCAAACTTTGCGCCAAGGCTCATCTTACTTAGCTCGTTTCATGCCATTTTCGAAAGCATGTTGTAATAGTCAATCGTGTCAATGAGTGTGAAGTTATGACCTCGACAAGTTGCCCCCAAAATTCAAATTTCAATTTGAATGGTTTTAGGTGGGAAAAAGGGAAAATAGGGTATTTGAGGGATTTTCGAAATTGTAAAGGGGTTGCTTCTCTTGTATGCTTATTTTTGGTATGAAAGTAATGAAAGGTTTGATTCTCTGACTGGTTCAAAGGAAAAATACCTGTGTATCATTTGTTTGGTGTTGCTAGTGTAACGATATCTACATCATGTAACACCAATTGTAAGGTCATTGTATAGAATGACACCCATAGAGTTACAGGAGCTCAAATTACAACTTCAATATTTGCTTGAAAAAATATTAATCAAGCCTAGTGTATCGCCCTGGGAAGCACCTATATTTTTTGTTAAAAAGAAATATGGTACCTTAAGAATGTGCATAGACTATTGGATTTTGAATAAAGCTATTGTCAAGGATAGGTACTCGTTACCAAGGATTGATGATTTGCTTGATCAATTGAGGGGAGCAACTATCTTCTTTAAAATAAATTTGAGATCTGGATATCATCAATTAAGGATTCGGGAGGAAGATACTTCTAAAACAACTTTTAGAATAAGGTATGGACATTTTGAATTTACTATCTTACATTTTGGGCTAACCAATGCCCCAACCACATTCATGAACCTCATGAATAACATTTTTAGAGAACAACTGGATAAGTTTGTACTCATATTTTTGGATGATATTTTAATTTATTCCAAAAGCAAGGAAGAGCATGATCAGCATATGCGAACAGTGCTTACGATTCTTAGAAAGAATCAATTATATAGAAACTTGACCAAGTGTAAGTTCTATACTCCACAAAGTGTAATATCTTGGACATATTATTTTTGCTGAAGAAATTGTATTAAACCCCAAGAAAATTGAAGCAATCATTGATTTGCCAATACCTACTAATGTTTTAGAGGTGTGGAGTTTTATGGGAATTGCAGGGTATTATAAAAGGTTTGTTAGAGGGTTTTCGAGAATTGCTCGAATCATTACAAATCTTCAAAGAAAAGTAAAAAGTTTCAAGTGGATAGAGTAGTGTGAAGAGGATTTTTGGGTATTGAAAGAAATATTGACGACTACACCAATCCTGTAATTGTCTAATCCAAGTAAGCAATTTACAGTTTGCATAGATGCATCAATTGAAGGGTTAGGTGGGATTTTGATCCAAGATGGTGCGGTTATTGCTTATGAGTCCAAGAAGTTAAAGAGGCATGAAGTCAATTATGCTACTCATGATTTAGTGTTGGCAGCGGTAGTGCACGCCCTAAAAAATTGGTGACACTATTTGTAAGGAAAATGATTTGAGTTAAATACAAACCACCAAAGTCTGAAGTATATATTTACCCAACCTTTATTAAATGTTAGGCAACAATGCTGGATAGAGTTCCTCGCAGAATATGATTTTGGCATTGAGTACATTAAGGGTAAGGAGAATAGGGTTGCTGATGCCTTAATTAGGAGAGGGCATATTACCACTATGGAAAAATCTTAATATGATCTGTTGGATCAAATAAAAGTGTGGTAGGAAAAATATGAATTTTGCCAATCTTGTATTAGTTAGGACAGACATAAAAAGGACAAGGATGTAGGATATATGTTTAGATATGATCTGCTATTCTTCAAGAATAGTTTGGTAGTACCTAATTTAGGAGGATTGAGGAAGAAAATTCTTAGGGAGGCACACAATACTCCTTATTCTATGCATCTAGGAGGAGCAAAAATGCGCGAGAACTTAAAGAAAGCTTATTTTTGGCTAGGTATGAAAAAGGATATTACCAATTATGTGGCCAAATGCTTGGAGTGCCAAAGGGTGAAAGCGGAACACTTGCATCCATTTGGGAAGCTATACCCACATGAGATACCTGCACAAAAATGGCAAGTAGTATCAATGGATTTTATAGTGGGATTGCCTAAAACAAGATTCAGGCATGATGTAATTTTAGTAATTATGGATAAATTAACCAAAGTCACACATTTTATACTAGGTAATGTGCAAGATGATGCACCCACAGTAGCAAGTAAGTTTTCTATAGAAGTGGTGAGGCTACACGGGTTCCCAAAAGTTCTAATATCTGATAAAGATTCTCATTTTACTTCTAAATTTTGGTAAGCATTGCATCAAACATTAGGGATAAAGCTGAATATCAATACTGCTTATCACCCTAAGATAGATGGATAGATTGAGAGGGTGAAACAAGTGCTTGAATATAGGTTGAGAATGTACTGCATGGAACAACACACAAAGTGGGAAGACTACTTGTACCTAGTGGAATTTACCTATAACAACAATTATCACACATCACTAGGTATAACACCTGTTAAATTTCTATATGGATGACGGTGCATAACTCCCTTAACTTGGGATAATCCGTAAGATCGGGTAGTGATCAAATCGAAAATGATAAAAGAAATGGAAGAACGGTTAAATAAGATTCAGCAGAAGCCGAAGGAGGTCACAGACCGCCAGAAGAGCTACGAGGACCTCAAAAGGACATCAAGGGAATATTTTGTGGGAGATAAAGTATTGTTAAGGGTGAAGCCAACTAAAAGTTCTATAAAATCATCTAAGCTTGACTCCAAATATGTGGGTCCATTTGAGATTATTGCTAAGATAAACCCTGTAGCGTATTGATTAGCTCTACCACCTAGTTTATCCAAAATCCATAATGTCTTTCATGTGTCCCTCTTTAGAAAATACATTTATGATCCTACTCATGTTTTGGATATTTCCAACTTGCAAATGATTGATCCATTAAGAATTGAGATACGACCTGTTCGCCTGATTGGTTTTTGAACCAAGAATATGAGAAAACAAAGCATATAGCAATGTCAGGTCCAATGGGACCACTACTCAAACCGAAATGCTATGTGGGAATACGTGGTAAAAATGTGGTGATGATTTCCTTATCTATTTGAGTAAAAATAGACTTTATCATAAAATTTTATATGGTTTTGAAATATCTGTATATATTTTGGATGGAACTGGATACCAAGTAGAGTAAATTATGTTTGTCATTTTACTGAGTAGAGTAGTTTGCAAGCGTGTTGTATTGCAAAGTGACATGTTTTGGAACATATGATGATATTTGATAAATTGATTATATTGTGATGTAATCTATGATGTGATTATATGCCAATTGTGGAAAAAAAATTGTTTACAAAATTTAGAACTTGATGTAAGCAATAAATTTGTTTGAATACTTTGGGGAATTATAAAGAAAATGAATATATAAAGTATTTCTTTTGTTTAATATGGTTAAAAAAACACAAGGGCTATGTTTATCCCTAGTGGGGGAGGATGTAACGACCCTTATCGCATGGTTTATGAAAGACAGTAAAATATGAATACACTTATCTTTTTCTTATGAACCATGGTACTGCTGACAACTTCTGTGAGTGCAGGACAATTACGTGAAGGCAATGAAAGGTAACAAGTCAAGGGAAAAAAGTGAGACAAGGAAGTGATGATTTGGATCGTGAGCACATGGAAACTCACGCTTGCATATCATTTAGGTGCATTGCATATTGCATCTCTGTGTGGGTTAAATTGACTTGAATATTGCTTGTTTGGCAAGGATTGAGAAATATTGTTTTAGGTAGTAATGATGATGGGAGCCACTAGTTTGGAAAAGCATGCATGTGTGTGGTTGCTTGTTAAACATATAGGAGTTTATTATTTAGAATATTCTTTTGTTTCATATGTGAACTTAATATAGTAATAGGTTTACCATGTATGGAAGCCTATATAAATACTATTATTGTTTTGCTTTGAAATATAAGAAAATAGTTATAATATTATTAATCTTGCTTTATTTAAATTGCGTGTAAAATAGTTTACACTATTATGAAAATAGATTTGCTTGGAATATTAAAGAAATAATTGAAAAGTTTGGCAGAGCTAAGTTTTATTAAACCTCCATGTGGATGGACACACTTCCTATGTTTGTTGTTAGTTAAAGTAAAACGTCATGAATTGTTGGATTGGTCATGATAACTCGGTATGCGCACGAAGTAGAGGGGAGGAGGCCCAAAAATTTGGTGGTATGCATGGAGGGAGAGGAAAAAAATCTTGCGAATTCCTTGCATATCGTTTTGGGGAAGGAAAAATAAAAGAAAAAGGTAAGGCATTTTGAAAGGGGGGAAAAAAGAAAGATCGAGGCGAGACAAGGTAGAGGGGAACTCAAAGAACAATACACAATGTTAAACATATCTGCCTTCACTATGTAAACATTGCTATGTTGTCATGATAATAGATGGTAAATGGAAGCAATGGAAATGTAGGTATAATACTATCATACCGATGAATTAACTCATGTTATAGGAAGCAAGTAACGTTGGTAAAATATTGATATCATGCTATGTTGATTTGTAATGTTGAAAATATTGTATTGTCATGAAACAATATATCGCTATGTTGTTGTGTTGTATGAAACAATGTATAGTTGTTATGTTGTTGTGCTGTAATGTGTTATTTGATTTTGGAAGCAACAAAGGTATGGGTGTTGTGTGTGAGTTGTATTCCTTTTTAAAAACAAAAAGAAAGAAAAAATCTTCGAACTTATACTTGTTTGGGAACTGGGAAACATCTCTTGATGAGAAAGATAGGTTTCATGAAGTTTTACCCTATAAAAGGTAGATAGATTGAAATAGTGGAAACATATTGATAATTCCTTGGAAAGTCTTGGGAAAGGAGATTGGTGAAATTTTGAATGTTTCTATGAAAGAGTAACATTGTAGTTTGTTTGTGTGCATGGTAAAAAATTCATTTTCATTGTTTATGAGCCATATCTGATCCCTGATGGCATCCAAGTTTCCTTTGTATGGACTGCTGACTACTTGGAAAAATTTGGTACTGTGATGGACGAGCTTGGGAAGGACAGTGCTAAGAGCTCGCAATCAATGAAAGTTATACCTTTTTTGCAGATTGAATATCAAAAACCGAGGCAAAAAATGTGTAATGAAGTTGGTTGTTTTGGGCTTGAGCAGCAGAGCAGATTCGCAGAAGATAAATAGTTGTGTTTTTGGTCGAACTAAACCTTAGGGTGGGAGTAGTCTAAACATTAAACAGTAAGAGCAAGGAATATGTATTCCAATAAAAGGGATGAAGCCCACATGTAATGTTGTTCTAAAAGTGGAAATAAATGTATTTGGAAAGCGATATTGTGAGCTTATAGTGAAGTTGGATGAAGCGTTTGTATTATATTAAACTTTATATCCTAACTTAATGAAAATGGTTTTTGGTATTGAATTCTCTTTTGGTATGATGCGAATTGGGAATTCTTGGGTAAGATATTAAATAATTAAAACCTAGTTTAACCTTGAAGGATCTTGGGTAAACCACAAGAGAAAATAAGTCTTGTTTAAACATAATGTTTGCTGCATATAAACTTAAGACTTATGGTTTTTTGAAAATGACGACGCATGTATTTGGCAAATTCGGATGTAAGCCTATGACTTATTATTGAATATGTAATAGGAATCTCTGTTCAAACTCCTAAATGGTTTGCTATGTATTGTTTTAAGATAATAATTAAGCAAATGCAGACCATGGACTTATCCTAGGAATTCTTGGAAGACCCATGATAACAATTTAGATCTATATAAACTTAGTAAATACTACCATTAAGCTTGAAAACATCTGGTGTAAGATGATTATTTTTCTGTTAATAGACTGGTTGTTTAGCCAAAAATAAGACAATCGAAAAGCATTCATTTTGGTATGAGAAACTTATAATATTAAATTTTTGGTTTATACATCTATGTTTTATGAAATATTAAAACCAATAGATAACTGGAGAAGCAAACCTTCATTTCAAAATATTCTTAACCCCTTAGTGATAATGTAACTTTGACATAGGTAACCTATCACTTAACATTTAGATAATCATTTTTCATTGCTTGCTCTTAAGAGATTTACTTATAAACTTGTGTGCTTATTTTAAGAAAAGATGATTTATGAGTTTAACTCAAAGAAAACCTTAGTAGGCTTAGGCTCTAAAACAAAATATATGAACATGAAAAGATGTTGAGGTGCGAATATGCACACAACAAGTTTCGATATTGTCAATGACTAATGGAATTGATCAAATGAGACTTGATCAGTCTAGACGAGATGGTGGTATGGGACACCTTTTCCAGGTTGGGCTTGAAGAGCACTGTGATGAAAACCATACTCAGTAAACTTAGTTGGATTAGCCACAAAGTTTGGTATGGGATAAACTATTGTGAGTTGTTCTAAGTATGGGTAATGAAGTCTGAGGTCAAGGTATTGACATGGCACTAACTATCTTCAGGTTAAGGGACTCAACAGTTAGTCACGAAAGCATAAATATGTTAACCTCTTCCATATTGTTTTAAGAACGAGTCGACTAGTTAGTCGAGGGTTCAATATGATGAGGTGGGGAATAAAAGCATCTCCCTCTAGGTGTTATGGACCCTCGAGGATAACCCTATCAGTGGGTCAGTCCTCATGCTGGAATATGTGGATGACAAATGAGATTAATTGACTCCACTTAATGGCTACTCAATAGGATTTGGTGGATCTTGTTCACTTGGATGGTTGTCTGCAATAGTCTTAAATCCAAATGTGGTTAATTATCCTTGTGTTAAATAGTCAATAAATGTTTTAAATATCATTGGATGATTCAAAATTTGTGAGTATGTAAACAAATTTGAAAAGTGAGGAAAGTTAACTTTCGGGTTTGATTAGGAAAATAAAAAAAAATATTAATTGTTAGTTACATGTATTTATTTTAGGGCAACCAGGTGAGTCAGTAGGCTTGGGTTGTTACACTTTGGAAAGCTAGGAATGTTGTTGTCTATATTACAGATTCAATTTCCAATTGATTTTCTTTGCATGAAAAGATTACGGTGTTTTCTGTTGTTGTTCAAATCCATTCATAGGCTTCCAAGTTGACTCATGAGTTGACGCATTTGATAAATCTTATCAAGTACTAGCGCGAGGCTCCATGCACTATTCGTAGGGTTTCACCTAAGCTCCCTCCGCCTCAAGGTCCCCCTGTTTCTTTGAGGTCTCGACATAGCAGGTCGAGGGGGCGATGTTAGTTCCCACAACTAGGCTCGATCTCCTCCAAAAGCAGATCCCTTTGTTTAGTTATGTTGTTTATTCACCCTTTTAGGGACTGGTTTTGTTTTTGGCCTTAGGCCTTATCTTTACGGTGTTGATCGTTTGGGTGACCTTGTGCCCACAACTGTGATTTTTCCAACTCCCTTTTTATTGTAACCTCTCTTATTTTTATTAAATATAATTGTTGGTTTCAATAAAAAACAATATATCAACAATATTTAGAGTTTCAATTATGACGCAAATTAAAATCTTATTGAAAACATAATTTTTAAGTTGTTATAATATCATTATGTAATTATTATTTTTTAATAAAAACAATTAAAAAAAATACTAAATCAATATCACAAATTTAGACTATTTTTTTTATTTTTTATTTGTGAAATAGTTGTTACGATGATCCAAGCACGTTCTCTATCTTTATGGCTTCCACATTATTCCTCATTGTCCACCTAGAAAGCTGCCACACAATACTTCGCAACACAGCACTCTGGGCAATATGCCCTTATAACCACCATACCACATTTATTTTAAATATTTTACGCCATTGAAAGCACTAAGAAAGAGAAATGTTCACTTCGACAAAGCCCGAGATTAAGGAGTTTTGCTACACCAATTAATCTACACCTCAAATAATATAAAATCTAAAATTTTCAAAAATATTTTAATTTAAAACTTATCAAACAATATATACATAATTCTCAAATTATCTTAAAAACAATTAAATTTTTAAATTTTAATTTTAATAAACATATTCAAATTTCATCAAACAATAACTTCATAATTTCAAATTTGTTATTACAATAATTAGATAATAATGAAAACCATATAAAAAAATCTTCGAACAGTCCTATAAAAAGTCAAAGCATCATTCAGCCTTACAAATAAAATATTCGAAAACTTGGCTTCATGGAGGGCCCCGTCTACTGCTAAGGGAAAATGATATGAAACAAATTTGTGGCCACAAAATAAAAGCTACTAAAGTCGAAATTAATTTTAATAAACATATTCAAATTTCATCAAACAATAACTTCATAATTTCAAATTTGTTATTACAATAATTAGATAATAATGAAAACCATATAAAAATATCTTCGAACAGTCCTATAAAAAGTCAAAGCATCATTCAGCCTTACAAATAAAATATTCGAAAACTTGGCTTCATGGAGGGCCCCGTCTACTGCTAAGGGAAAATGATATGAAACAAATTTGTGGCCACAAAATAAAAGCTACTAAAGCCCGTAATCGACTTTGTTGTGAATTCCGTCTACATCAAGGAAATATCCCTGCGTAAATTTTAATAGTCACCTCTCTGTTTTTCAACCTTATTAGCAGTGGAATTCGTTGTTGGCATTGCCCACATGTTTATTGACTCTCTACCCATGGTCTAATGACGTTTTCTGTAATTATAAATACATCTAAGAATTCCTTGGATAAGAATTGTTTGTTTGTCAGGCTCTACAGGGATATTCCTTTGGATTCGTGCTTGGCATTGCCCAATTGTAATCATAAATACATCTAATGGTTACTATCGTATCCCTTCTTGTTAGTTTGTTAGGCACTACAAGTCCCTTAACAATCTTTCTTTTAATTTTTAACAACCGGCTGTATTCGGTAAGCCTATCTGTATCTGTTCTTCGTTCGCCTTTCTCGCCAATTTCTAGGAAACTCCACCCATGGTTGCCTTCAATCTTTTCTCATTTATGTTTTTTTTTAATTTCAACACTTTAGTTATTTTGAATTATTTATTTTGTTATTTCAACAGCCGGAGGAATTGTTGGCCAAATATGATTTGCTAACGAAGTCATAAATTTTAAATAAGAATTCTGGTTCGTTCTTCTTGTGCAGTAAGAATGAATGAAAATTGAAAATATATATACCCTCTTAAGAAAATTAAGTTAACAGAACTTTGTGCATGGTTTGGGTGTAGTGATGGAGTCTATTTGGTCAAAAAATTTCGTCCAATTGTTGGGAATGGACGAAGAGAAGCAGTGGGGAGTATTTCAAGCTGTTTTTTGGGGGGCTTACTTCCGACATGCTCTTGCAATTGGGTTTCACCTGGTCTTTTTTGTGTCACTAGTCCTTCTCCTATGTTGGAGAAGGTACATAGCATGCGCAAATTGGCCTGAGTCCTCTGTTCCGAAACGTACATTTTCCAAGAAAATGCAATTTGGGATTACAGACAAGGTGGCCCTGGGTTGTTGTGTTTGTCTATCGGTGTTGTACATCATCCTTGGCTTATGGAGTCCTTTTTATTGGTGGCTGAAAGAAGGACCTAAAGACTTTGATATTGGAAGCGAGGGAGAGTATATTGTAGAGGCTATCGCCTGGGCTGTAATCTCAGGTTATGCATATCACTCTCTCAAAAAAGAATGTGCAGAGAAGTTCCCACTCCTATTACGGTTGTGGTGGAGCTTGTCGCTGATTCCATATGCTTTTTTCCTGTTCCTTAATATTGAAGAGTTCAAGGAACAGAAAGAAATTACTCTTAGAAATATGGTTGATGTTTTGGCACTTTTCCTTTCAGCTTTTTTATGTTTTACCAGTTATTGTGGCAAAACTGGTGAAGGTTCTTCAACAGAAAGCATTCAAGAACCTCTCTTGAGTGACATTTCAGAGAAAACTGCAAACCTTAAGCCACAAGTCACCCCTTATGCAACAGCTAGCTTTTTTAGCCGGATGTCATTTTCTTGGATGAAATATTTGCTTGATATTGGCTATAAGAATCCACTGCAGATTGATGATGTACCCCAACTCCCAGATACGCACAGGGCTGAGCACGTATACCACAAATTTCAAAATCAGCTAGAGGGTAAAGGCTATTCCCAATCTTTAGCTAAAGTGGCACTTCTCTTCGTTCACAAGGATGTGCTCTTTTCAGCATTCTTAGCAGCAACGTATTCTTTTGCATCATATGTGGGTCCATATTTGATAAATAATTTTGTTGAGTATCTTGCTGGAGAGAAACAATTTGCAAGTCAAGGCATTGTGCTAGTTTGCGCATTCATGCTTGCGAAGACAGTGGAATCTTTGGGGCAGTGTCATTGGCTTTTTGTAACGAACCACATAGGTATACGCGTTAAAGCAGCACTAACAGCTACTATATACAGGAAGGGCTTGATGCTTTCTAGTCAATCAAGACAAAATAATGCAAGTGGTGAGATAATTAATTATATGAGTGTTGATGCTGATCGCGTTGGAGATTTTAGCTGGTATGTCAATGACATTTGGATTGCACCTTTGCAAGTAAGTCTGGCCCTGTTTGTTTTATATCAGAACTTGGGATTGGCCTCACTTGCTGGAGTGGCGGGCACAGTGATAGTTATGCTGGCAAATTTACCACTAGGGGGAATACAAAAAAAGTTCAACAAGAAGATCATGGAAGCAAAAGATGAAAGGATGAAGGCTACATCTGAAACATTAAGAAATATGAGAATCTTAAAGTTGCAGGCTTGGGAGACCAGATTTCTGCTGAAACTAGAAAAATTGAGGAACGAAGAATGCAGTTGGTTGCAAAAATATCTGTACACGATGGCTGCCGTATATTCTATTTTTTGGGGAGCACCTACATTTGTGTCTGTTATAACTTTTGGTACTTGCATATTAATAGGAGTGCCTCTAACAGCAGGTAGAATTCTTTCCGCACTTGCAACTTTCACAATACTACAGGAACCTATATACACACTTCCTGACCTAATCAATATGATTGCTCAAACTAAAGTGTCATTAGATCGTATTGCTGCCTTCTTGCACCAGGAAGAACTGCAACAAGATGCAGTAGAAGAGGTCTCAAAAGATTCAACTGACATGGCTATTAATATCCAAGAGGGGGTATTTTCTTGGGATCCTGCTTCCTCTACTCCCACCATAAGAGGCTTAGATGTCCAAGTAATGAGAGGCATTAAAGTTGCAGTGTGTGGAACAGTTGGCTCAGGCAAATCAAGCCTCATATCCTGCATACTAGGTGAAATACCAAAAATTTCAGGTTCTGTCACCATCAGTGGGACAAAGTCATATGTTCCTCAGTCTCCATGGATACAGAGTGGAAAAATCAAAGACAATATTCTCTTTGGAGGGGAAATGGATGAAACTAGGTATGAGAGTGTATTGCAGGCTTGTGCATTGAAGAAAGATCTTGAACTGTTCCCATATAGAGACGACACAGAAATTGGAGAAAGAGGAATAAATCTTAGCGGTGGGCAAAAGCAAAGGATACAGATTGCACGTGCTTTATATCAAGATGCGGATATCTATTTGTTTGATGATCCATTCAGTGCTGTTGATGCACATACTGGTACACATCTTTTCCAAGTAAGTTTGTTCTATCCAAGGGATAAGTTTCTTGAATTGGATTAATTTTGATGTATTTATCTAGTTCCAGTTCAATTAAGGATAATAATAACCATGAATTTTACAACAAATCCATCACATTTCAAAATATTTATAAAATGGTTTTCCTGTGACAGAACTGTCTGCTTGGTATTCTGGGTTCAAAGACAGTAGTCTATGTAACTCACCAAGTTGAGTTTTTATTTGCAGCTGACCTCATTCTGGTAGGCTTTCCTTTAATTGGCTTTTATACATTTTAAGAGTTAAATCTTTGAAGAATAAATTAAAAGCATCAAAATTCTGTTAACGAGCTGACGGTTATTAAATGTTGTTATAGGTAATGAGAGATGGTGAAATTACCCAGGCTGGGAGATATGCTGATATATTGCAGTCAAGCACAGATTTTGAGGAATTGGTTGGTGCACATCAGAAAGCGTTGAAATCCATTGATGCTATGGAGAAACCTGAGATCTTGTCATCTCAAGTAGTTGTTGAAGGATCATCTACGAGCAATAAGGCTTATGTGAAACAAGTTAACCATGATCAACTCCAAAACCAAGGCAGTGACCAGAAGTCAAGAGAGGCAGAGGAAGAGTTCACATCAGAAAATTCTAAAGCAAGTGAAATAGATAAAGAGGATAACAGTTCACAGCTTGTGCAGAAAGAAGAAAGAGAGAAAGGCAGAGTAAGTATGTGGGTGTACTGGTCTTACATCACTGCTGCATACAATGGTGCTCTGATACCTATAATCTTATTGGCACATACAGTATTTCAGCTACTTCAAATAGGTAGCAATTACTGGATGGCATTGGCAACTCCTACAAAGGAAGATCAAAGGTCCCCTGTTAGCAACTCACTCCTCATTCTGGTTTATGTTGCTTTGGCACTATGCAGCTCACTATGCATTCTAGTAAGGTCTATGCTTCTTTCTCTGTCTGGTTTTAAAAGTGCCAAACAACTTTTCACCAAGATGCACATGTGCATATTTCATGCACCAATGTCCTTCTTTGATGCAACTCCAACTGGGCGTATATTGAGTCGGGTTAGTCAACCTTACTGTTTTATCATTTTTTATTTCTCATACTAGATGGAGAAAACTTTTGAATCCAGAACATGATTAACATATGGTATGTTCTTTTGGCAGGCCTCAAGTGATCAGAGTAAAGTGGACCAATTCATTCCTTTCCAACTAGGAAATGTAGCCTTTTCATTTATACAGCTTTTGGGGATAATTGCAGTCATGTCTCAAGTTGCTTGGCAGGTCTTTATTGTGTTTATACCAGTGCTTGCAATTTGTTTATGGTATCAGGTACTATACCTCTTATGGATATTCATGACTGCTATACAAATTTCTCTTTAAGAAAAACTGGGAGGGAAGAGGAAATACGACTCAGTATTCAAGGGTATCTTAAGACTAGTTCTAGGGAGAAATGACAATCTGAAAGGGTGATTGTAATAATTGCAGAGTAGCTTTTTCCATAACTAGTATGATTTGATTCCTTGATTTGGTTTTGATGATTATAAAACAAAAGAATTTATGTAAATCTTTTGACTTTCTTTGCATGCAGCAATATTACATAGTGACATCCAGGGAACTTGCACGGTTGGTTGGAGTTTGTAGGGCCCCAGTCATACAACAGTTTGCAGAATCAATCTCTGGGGTTGCCACAATCAGAAGTTTTGACCAGGAGTCTCGATTCATGAACACAAATCTCAAATTGATTGATGGGTATTGCAGACCCAGCTTCCACAATTTTGCAGCCATGCAGTGGCTTGTCTTTCGGCTGGATATTTTCTCAAATCTTGTTTTTGCATTCTGTATGGTTCTACTGCTTTGCTTCCCAGAAGGGGTAGTTCATCCAGGTATGTAAAAATGGAAGTGATTTGAGATGCAATTGTTCTTAACAAGAATTTGAAAAAACAAGATATATTCTTCAAAAGATTTACAAAAGTTAACCACATGGCACCTTAACAGGCATTGCAGGCTTGGCTATAACATATGGGCTGAGTCTAAACATCACGCAAACAAAGATGATATGGAATATTTGTAATGTAGAGAACAATATGATCTCCGTAGAGAGAATAATGCAATATTCATGCATACCTAGTGAGCCTCCATTGACCATAGAGGACTCTAGACCAAGCTCTTGCTGGCCATCTAGAGGAACAATAGATATAATCGATCTGCAGGTTAGTGCTCAGTCCTAAATCTATTTGTTTTCATCAAATATAAAGTAAAAATTCCATTTTCATTCAACTTACAAACTTGATCCATATAATCAGGTGCGCTACGGGTCACATCTTCCATTTGTATTAAAAGGGCTTACATGCACTTTTCCTGGAGGAAAGAAGGTGGGAGTTGTAGGGCGAACGGGCAGTGGGAAATCTACTCTTATTCAATCACTCTTCCGCACTGTAGATCCAGCAGAAGGCAAGATAGTCGTTGATGGAATTGACATCTTAACAATAGGCCTGCATGATCTAAGATCCAAACTGAGCATAATTCCACAAGACCCAACAATGTTTGAGGGCACTATACGAAATAATCTAGATCCTCTGGGAGACTATTCAGATGAGGAGATTTGGGAGGTAAGTTATGTTTACATACTTATTTCAATTTCAATTTTCAATTCTTCTTGGAATAAAGAATATAACCAGTGCTCAAGGCTGTAAAGTTGAGTTCCTTTTAAATTTTTAATGACAATTTACCTTGTCCTTGCCTGTAATTCAGGCTTTGGAGAAGTGCCAGCTTGGGGATGTAGTTAAAGCAAAAGATGAGAAGCTTGATTCACTTGGTGTGTGTTTCTCCTGTAGATTCTTCTGAATTAACAAAACAAAGAATCTTTCCATTATCATATTCAACTAATTTTCCCACGTTGAATACATGCATTGAACTTTGGAATTAATGAAATGATCTCTTATGCAGTAACTGAGAATGGAGAGAATTGGAGTGTGGGGCAAAGGCAGCTTGTCTGCTTGGGAAGAGTACTGCTAAACAGAAGTCGCATACTGGTACTCGATGAAGCAACCGCTTCAGTGGACACTGCAACTGATGCTCTTATTCAACAAACCATACGGAGCCAATTTTTCGACTGCACAGTCATAACCATAGCACATCGAATCCCATCTGTATGCGATAGTGATTTGGTCCTAGTATTGAGTGATGGTACGATATTATGACCTTTCTACTTTTCAAATTTTTAGATTGCAAATACCCCTTCTTTTTTTTAT
The DNA here is from genome assembly GCA_028583015.1 of Wollemia nobilis. Classification (NCBI taxonomy): domain Eukaryota; kingdom Viridiplantae; phylum Streptophyta; class Pinopsida; order Araucariales; family Araucariaceae; genus Wollemia; species Wollemia nobilis. The sequence continues at coordinate 35,940 of JAQPPZ010013097.1, forward strand.
GGAAAGATTTTCCTGTTCCTCTTGTTTACATGCTAAACACGTGTGTTGAATCAGGGAAAATTGCTGAATATGACTCTCCAGCCAAACTACTTGAGGACAATTCTTCATCATTTGCGAAACTTGTTTCAGAGTACACCATCAGATCAACTAATGTTGATGGCAAATAAAGGTCTGATCATATGAGCTTTCATAGGTAATGACGGAAAGCAATCTCTTCAGTCCTCAGAGATAGAGTACTGAAGTTTCACTGGTTTTGAGACCATCGGTTACAGTTCATATGTTGTACTCTAAATATGATGACCAAATATAAACCACCAATTCGCTTCTGTTGATGACCAAATATAAACCATTAATTTGCTTCTGTTGAGGAAACGATGGGTGTGTTGCAAAGACATCTACAAAAGCAAAAACATTTTTTATAGCCATGTTTTTTTTTCATGCTGCTAGTACTCATCTTAGACAGTACAGGGCCAAAAGGCTCAATGACACTTGTATGCAGAACCATGGATCTCCAAAACAAATACTCTTCAATGAATGAATACAACAGTAGTAAAATACCCTCGAATCTTTTAAGTATCCGTATGAATGAACCAATCAACCAATTTGTAACAATTCGTTTCCAAAAAGGAGAGATGATTTTTTTACCTATGCTTATCGACTTTATTGCTAGGTTCCATTTAACGCATTCTAAAAAGCCGGATAGCATTTCGAGATATATATATATATATATATATATATAAAATCTAGTACAATAGTATCAGTTGAATGCCTCCCTTCCAAGCTGATTAATTTATTTGTTTCCATATCCCATCTAGGTCTTATATATGACCAGCGAGTTCCATCTCCATTCTTTCTTCAATGCTTTATTGAAGACCTGAGAATCGGATTATTATCTCCCTTCAATGTCTTTTACAATACCACGGAGCTTTAATCTATCTATCTAACAGTATATTTGTAAATCTCCCTTCTAAAAAGAACAACGAGCTTTAATACGTGTATAAATTTCCTTCTATGTCTTATTCAAGGTCAAGGTCAGTGAGTTGCGCTAACTTCATTCCATGTCTAAGACCAACAAGTTAATTAACGTAACTACTCCATTCAACGCCTAGACAAGTGAGTTACGTTCAATTTTAATACAAATTATTAAATTATTATATTAACGAATTTGATTCCTTCTGGGCCCGATTCAAGATCAGCAAGTGAACATCTCAACTTTATCCTATATCTTGTTTAAGACCATTGAGTTTTATAGGTTCAATTCCCTTCCTTGTCTAATGCAAGATCATTGAGTTATTATTCTATTCACTCCAATCGATCAACCACAAGAAACCCCCAATTTCTTACCGAGACTGGCAAGGTCAACTCCCATCTACGTCCCACACTAGACCAGCAAACATTAATCAAACAAACCTCTATTTATGATAGGCTTCAACATTTAGATAAATTGATGAAGTTTATGCTGCAACAATGACCTCGAAGCTTTATGAAGTATTCATTTTTTTTTTATATGATGCATAACTAGATATTTCAATGCAAGAAGCTTCTTGATTTGTAAATATATCACAATCTATTCCAAAACAGTGTCTTCAATAAATAATTTAATAATATTTGGTTTATATCACCTTAAACCCTCTTATCAATCATTTTGGCTTGTCTTGATTCTGGACAAGGGAAGAGCATTTTTCATTTAAGTTTTAATTACAAGTTTAATTTTGATGCAATAGTTCAATAACTCTAACCAAAGTACTATATCTAAATCACAAGTGTATTTACTATAATGGGTTGTACACATTTGAAATCCACTCAAAGTCAAGATCTTAATAAAGGAAGAGCATTTTTCATTTAAGTTCTAATTACAAGTTTAATTTTGATACAATAGTTCAATAACTCTAACCAAAGTACTATATCTAAATCACAAGTGTATTTACTATAATGGGTTGTACACATTTGAAATCCACTCAGAGTCAAGATCTCAATAAAGGAAGAGCATTTTTCATTTAAGTTCTAATTACAAGTTTAATTTTGATGCAATAGTTCAATAACTCTAACCAAAGTACTATATCTAAATCACAAGTGTATTTACTATGTATTTACTATAATGGGTTGTACACATTTGAAATCCACTCAGAGTCAAGATCTCAATAGAGTACATTTTAAAGGACAATAATCAATTCCAAATTAGATAGAGTGTTTTGCATCATGATTGAGAGTTAACTTGAATATTGCCATAATTTTGCTTTAGTTCAGAGACCCGAATCAAATTAATTTTTCATAATAAATATATAAATTTGATACTCAATGCAAAATAAAATCTTATTAATATCAATTTTCAAATCATTGCCCTATTTGAGTCTTCAACATTTCTCACTATGCCAAAATCCAAATGTCATTTGTAAATATGTTTTTATTAATGTTTTTTTTTTTTAAATTTACATGGTGGAATCGGTAGCCGCCACGAATTCGGGTAGGCTATCCAGCTTTTTATGGTCGCCATAGTATTATGCGTTGTCCGCCCCAGAAGCCGCCACACAGATCTTCGCGCAGTCCGCCCCTATAAACACCATGCCACAATCATTTTAAACCTTTTACGCCGCTGAAAGCACCAGGAAAGGGACAAGCGTTCAGTCCGACGAGGCCTGAGATTTGGACCTTGGACCTCCACCCCCCTTATGGGGTTTGGATGAACCAATTGGTCTACAGCTCGGACCTATCTTTTTGTTAATGTTATTGTAGAAAAAATGTCATTTATAGCATCCATGTAAGAAACAATTATAAGAGAAGAGATTTTGGAAAGCCACCATGATGAATCGTTATTCAATTACCAATGTTCTCTTACAAATAATACACATTGCAACAAGTGTCAATTCAAATCTCCTTGAGCAACAAGCATCAATTATTCGAGTTTAGACAAGATAACATGTACATGTATCTAATTTCCTTCTTACTTATAGATAAAATATTAGAAATTTCTAAATAGTACAAATATTCTCATGAGTATATTGGTCATCTGAAATAGAGTACTTCACTAATAGAGTACGAAGTATCAAGTTTATTATTGTTCAATTATATGTCATTCTATTCAATATTTGATATAAAAAAATACTCTTTGATTTTGATTCTTTGGGATCCATTGTGCAATAGTATTTTTTGTTTTACATTTTGAGATAATATGTGTCTCATCAAACCTTACACAATTTTCTCACTTTTGATGTCGAAACATATATGTTGTCTCAAAATGTCAAACAAAAAATCCTATTGCATGATGGACCCCAAAGAATAAAAAACAAATATATTACTTCATCAAAAGTTAAAAAACAAAATATGCTGTTTTACACATTAATAGGCAATTGCTATTATCATTACATGGAGTTAAATTTACTCATGCAATTTAAATCAAATCATGTTCTCATCAATATTTGAATTTTATATCTTGATTTTGGTTTGAGTTACCAATTAACAATTGGGAGGGCGAGAGCATCACCACAATATTTTATCGCCCAAACAACTGGTACCCCAACTAGAGTACTCATTTCTAAACTCAAACTACTAGAGTTCTGACCCTTCAATAAAGGGGCAATGAATAAAATCAATCAATAAGAGAGGAAAATGTGTGTGCAATTCTAGTTCATGTTCAAACATATATGCAACATTATGATAATGAAATTTAGTAGTATATACTCACAACTACATCTAAGACTTTTAAGTGTACCAATCAACCTACACTTAGGTGAATACATTAATAATATATTTTTATAATATTCATACATACCAACATGCAATCACATCACACATCATGAATGCAATTATCAATGTATATACAAATCAACATATTATCACTAAGACCTATTGTGGGAAAAATTATCATAACTCATAAAGCTACTAGAACTATTATAATGTTGGAAATTTTGGGTACCTTGGGTACATTGCATTTGCTCTAAGTGTAGATGTTGTCATTGATGTCAAGAAGGTCTTGAAGCAATCTGGTTTGATGTCAAAGAAATTGTTTTGATGAAGGTTTCAGTTTGGACAGTGAGTTTCCAAGAAGATCAGAGTAGCCCAGTTGCAAAAAGATCAAGAAAAAGACAAGTAAGAAAAGTATGCAGGCGGCTGGAAAAACTGTCGCGATTTCACGATATGTTTCAGGAGAGAAAGTGTTGGCAAAACTGTCGCGATTTCGCGACATGTTTGAGGAGAGAGAAATTTCAGGCAAAACTGTCACGATTTCACGACATGTTGGCAGAGAAGGAGAGCAAGTTGGAAAGTGTCACGATTTCGCGACATGTCACATTTTTGCGACTCGAAAAGTGCAAGAAGGCAGAGAGGGAAAAGTGTCGCGATTTTGCGACACATTGCCAGGAAAGTTGTACAAACAAAAAGGTGTCGCGATTTTGCGACATAATGCAGAAAAGAGAGTCCGCAGTGTGAACTGTCGCGATTTCATGACAAGATCGAAGAGAGAGAAAGTTATTCAGGAACTGTTGCGATTTTGCGACATGATGCAAAATTCCAAGTGAGGACTGTCGCATTTTCGCGACATGCTACAGAGGTCAAGTTGAGGACTGTCACGATTTCGTGACATGTCGAAAAGCTCGAAGAGAGAACTGTCGCGATTTCGTGACATGCAGCAAAGGGAAGAGTCTAAAAGGAGAAGCATCACGATTTCGTGATAGGTTGCAAGGAAAGCTTTCGAAATCTGAAAGCATCACGATTTCGTGACAGGATGAAAGAAAAATGTACAAATGCAGAAAGTGTCATGATTTCGCGATAGGCAGAAAAGATAGCGTATAGATGCAGGAAGCGTCATGATTTTGTGACAGGTAGAGGTGAAGAAGCCAGCGGATGAAGTTGTAGCGATTTCGCGACAGGCTGAAAGAAAAGCGTATGGATGGTGAAAGAGTCGTGATTTCGTGACAGAAACTGGAAGCAGGTCTTCTATAGGAGAAGTGTCACGATTTTGCGACAAAAGCTGAGAGGAAGGCCATGAAGACTAAAGTGTCGCGATTTCGCGACAGGAGTGAAGATGACGTCAGCAAAAGACAGAAGTGTCGCGATTTCGCGACAAGGATGTTGTCAAGGCAGGCAAAAGCAAAAGTGTCGCGATATCACGACAAAAGCCATAAGGTAGTGTATGGTTGCAAAAAAGTCGTGATATCGCGACATGTTGTAGTTTCGCGATGGAAGCTACAGGGAAGTGACAGAGGCAGCAGAGGTGGTTGAAGCCGACAAAGTTAAATCTGGGCCGATGAAGATTAGGGTTTTGCAGCCGACGATCTTTAGGGTAACAGCCGACTAAAGATTAATTTTTTGATCATGAATTAATGCTATAAAAGGGGGATTGTTTTCGAGTTTCAGGGCATTGAATGTGAGTATCAATTTTACGCAAGTGAATTCTGCTGTGCATAAGAGAGTGAGTCGAGTCGAGTCGATTTGTGCGAAGTGTGCGAGATGCAGCCATAACAGCACAATTAGCGCAGAAGTGGCGAGTTGATGCGCACTGTGAGAAGTTCGATCGTAGAGTGTTGTATGCTGCTATGTTTGCGCAGAGGTGCAAAGGTCGATGTTCGATCAAGTGCAGCTATAATTATGCAATAAGAGCAAAGGACTGTCTTGCAGAACAGCGGAAGAGGACAATTTGTACCAGACCGAAGGACTGTGTTTTGGTGCAAATTCGAGGACCAGCTTTGAGGTGACAGAGTTGAGGACATAGGTCTCCAGCCAGAGCAGGGAAGATACGTGTCTTCTGTGGATAGAGTTCCACTTGCTAAGGGCGGGAAGAGTCGGAGGTCTTCTAGAGGATCACCAACCGAGAGCAGAGTTAGGGGAAGGTATCTCCTTTGAGCAGAGGCTCATAAACATTGTAATTGGGAAGGTTTCCCAAAGAATTTGAAATAATATTTTAGAGAAAAGTTTTGTGGACGTAGCCCAGCATTTCTGGGTGAACCACGTTAAAATGAGTCTTTTATATGTGATGATTTCTGTCTTGTTTAATATCATGTTGATGCCACTGCTATCTGAATTTAAAATTATTAAATGGTTAAGTCTTATACTGTTCACCCCCCCCTCTCAGTATAAGTTCATGTTCTTCATATAACTAAACCTAAAGCATACATTAAACAAAAAAAACAGTAAAAAGGTAAGCATACGCCCAATAAATGAGCTATTGATATCCTAATCAAAGCAAATAAAATGACAAAAAAGTTTGCTTTCTACACCTAAATTTTTAACGAAATGCTTACAATCCAAATACTAATGCAAAAAATAATACTTGACATTGTAGAGTATCAAGGATCAAAACACCAATAATAATATAATATCAAAGCGATAATAAACTCAAATGAAACTTATCTTACATCATCACCACAACATTAAGTAAGGGTCACACTTGGGATTATGTAGAGGAATCAAGATGCCTTGGAAACAGTCCTCAAATATCAACTTCAATCTTTGACTATAAAGCTTGGTGGAATGCCCCATCCTTCTCCATGGAAGGTAATGAACCAGTGGTCAATAATTTTAGTTGTACCTACAAGAATAAGATATATGGATCAAGCAAAAATGGTCACATGCTATAACATCAACAAAGGTGGAGGTTTCCAAAAATAGAGAGAGAGAGAGAGAGAGAGAGAGAGAGAGAGAGAGATAATGTTTAGATATATTGATATTTTATTTGGTTGGTGAAATGATGGATAAATGAAGAAATGAAAAGATAGTTTAAGTAAGATAAAAAAGTATATTTTTTTCTTTTGATACTTGTTGTCATCTTCTATTGTCCATGCTTGAGATACACATGCCCCACATCGGAGCGACACAGTGGGCTGCAACTGATAACATGGGGTTTGACTCAATCGAGGGCCTCTAAGAGATTTTACAAGGTTGGCTCCTTGTTAAAATATGATCTTCAAGGTGTTAGTTTCTCTACAAAAGAAAAGGGGTACAAAAAACAAACAAACTCAACAAATAAAAGAAAAAGGGGTGATGTGCCAAGAGATCCACTACGATATTCCTACAAAAATAATATTTACGATATTCCAGCTCAAATCAACAGTGGATTTTTGTGTTTTATTATTTAAAAATTAGGGTGATCTTGATTAAGGTAAAATTCTTTTACTCTTACATAGAAAAACATATTAGTATCTTCATCTTTGAAATTTTTTTATTTTGAATTTTAATAATCAAAATTTAGTTGGATAACCATATATTAGATAAACAACTTGAATTAGAGATAATGGATAAATTATTTACTCAAATTTTGTCAAGTTGTTATAATACCACGATCTTATTATTGGTCTTCTGCATAATTAAAAAAAAAAAACAGCATATATCAACAATATTTAGAGTTTCAATTATGACGTAGATTGAACTCTTATCAAAAACATAATTTTTAAGTTGTTATAATATCACTATGTGATTATTATTCTTTAGTAAAAATAAAAATAAAAAAAACTAAGTCAATATCATAAATTTAAGGAGCTTCGATGATGATGATTGCTTCTAGCCAAGAGCCATTTGTTTATAGTTGGGAGGATGTTACCAACACTTCTAGACAGGGGAGGGACTTAGTGCCAAAGTTTTTTAATGCTTTTGTTGGGTGGGAATCAGTCCCAGGGGTGGTTAAACCCATATAATGGAGCCTCATCACCCATGAGTTGTAGGTGAGTTAGAGAGGGTAGGGCAATCCTCCAAGGGAGGTCCCTGGTTCGAATCTCCACCCTACCAAACACATATTGGGTACCCAAAATCCAGCTAATTATGCTAGTGCGGTCAAGGTCGAGCACGACTTTCGAGTGATTTTGACGGTGTATAACCCCTTGGTCATGGTTTTTGTTGGTGCAAAATCGGTCTATGATTGTGATTGCGCTCACGACCTTACCAACATTGAGTAGACGGACTAAGTTAAGAGGGATTCCGTATAATCTCCAGAGAAGGTTGGTTCCTTGGTAGTTTTATGAGAAAAGGGAAGGGGGAAATTTACTGAAAGAAAGGGAAATATAGTTGTTGCTAGAACTTTTCTTGAGGTGCAGATTAAACAACAATAATGAAAAATACATGTAATTTGCAGTCTAAGTGCTTTTTATACCTTCATGTAGAAATCATGGTTCCTTATTGTGATTTATATATTAATTTAACACATGCATGTATAAGATTATTAACTCCAACAATACTGTTTACAACGCGTATGAATCCAAATAATAGAACAAATAAAATGTATGTTTCAGTAATGTAAATAGAAGCATCAAATATTCATACATACATTTGCGCACAAGGAACCAGAAGCCAATAGAAGCATATTATATTGCTTAAATCTAGAGTACATACATCCAGTCCTGTAAATGTCTAAGAGTCGACCTTTCTTCTAGGTGCGCTCCTTCTCATATATACTCTATTGTAAGCATCTTTGACAGCTAACAAATTCTAAGATCTACAATCAGTTACAACAAATTTATCACTAAAAATGTGCTAATATGATTCTACATGATTTCTATTGGTCAAGGAGGGAATCAAATCGCCAACGACAAGAGTTTAAGATTTGATGGTTCAATCACTGTTTTCCACTAGTTGCCAAAACATGTCCTTCTAAAAGCACATTGACTTATTTTTATTTTTGTTCACCTGTTCAGCAAAACTCCAACATGTCGCGACGTCGCGACATTCTGGCGCCTTGGTTCTTTTTCCTCCTTTGAACCCGTGAAACTTTGTCATGTTGCAACATCGTGATATTCTGGTACCTAGGCTCTTCTTTTTCCTTTGAGGCTGTGAAACTCTATCATGTCGTAAAATCGTGACATCTTAGGTGCCTTGGCTCTCTTTTTCTTTTGAGCCCATAAAACTCCGTCATGTCGTGAAATCGCAAAATCTTGGGTGCCTTGGCTCTCTTTTCCTTTTTGAGCCTGTAAAACTCTGTCATGTCACGAAATCGCGACATCTTGGGTGCCTTGTCTCTCTTTTCTTTTGGAGATCACGAAACTCCAACATGTCACGACGTCATGACATGCTTTGTGCCTTAGTTTTTTTCTTTGTCTCTCCTCCGCAGAAAATTGAAAACTAGTTTGGGCTGCAAAATCTTCATTATCTTCAGTGTGGTCCTTTTAGACTAACATTATTGGCACCTTCCGAGAAATTTTGCTAGCAAAATATTAGAATCTAGGACCTTCATCCATTGGGAAAAAAAGTCAAAATAATATGGAAGAGGGAGTTTTGGAAAATCAAAAAAGAATTTCTTGAACAAGAAAAACATTACCTTTCAAAATACCTCTCGCTAGCTTACGCATACCTTATTATATTACATTAAACCTCCAATTTTACTTAAATTTTTGTAAATAACTTTATGTCTGGTCGTTGGTCCCACCTTCTATAAGTTGGTTCTATTCAGTTCCCTTGGACCTTCTCTATTTTCCTATCACTTTAATGACTTCATCATAAGTGAGGCAAACTTATTTCTAAGTCTCATAATCAGGGTCTAAAGACTCCATAAAAAAATGATACACATATTGTAACTCTTCTATATTGTCATGAGACAATGTCTTCTTCCTTAGAATCAACTCTTGTAGGCACGACTTAATCTATGTGAGATCTTGAATCATGGAAAACACATGTTTTCCATCCTTATATCTCTGATTCATCATCCATAAAATATCTCAGGGGCGCTGTGAGTGCATCTTCACTTAGAACTCTTGAATTTTCATCCCAAAGATATGGAAGCCCGCATTTGTTTGCTATGTTCAAATATTTTATCAGCCCTTTAGCTTAGACTTCGAGCTCTTGGAGGAGTTTCACCCCTTGGTTGACAAGTTTAAATCTTTGAAGAAGCTCCTAGCTGCAATTTTAGCCTACGACCAGGCTTCACTTTGTATCTTAGCAACAATATTCTCTAGCATGTTTTTAGATAAGATTTGTATTCTTGTGGTAGCTTCCAATCTTGTCTTCAAAAAGCTTATCGAAGCTTTAAACTCATCTTCAACCGTCCTAAGCACTTCTTTTACTTTGACTAAGTATAATAACATAGGCCTTATTCTCAGACTCAACTGCAAGATATCTTCAAACATTTCCTTTCTAATTGCTTTGGCCTTTTCTTTCGATAGGTCATGCACTATGTTCTATTTTTCCTGGACTTGTCTTTGGATTTCTTATATTTGTTGATTTAGAGATTGAATTTGTTCATCTACCTTTTCAGCCTCTTCTTTGTACTTAGTTGCTTCACTTGCAGCTTCACTAAACCTATCTTCCCACCTTTTTACCTCTAATTTCAAAGCTTTCTCTATGAGCTTCTATCCTTGCAACGTAGATTTCAACTTCTTTCTAGCTTCTTCTTCTCTGATAAATTTTTATTTGAAGTATTCTCCATGCAAGTAGATAGTTCCCAAGTGAGCCTGGGCCATTCCCCATTCATCTTACATGTGAAACTGAGTATTATCTTTTGTTATACTTTCTGCTTGGTAATATTCTATCATCATCTTGCCTTCGAGCTTTCTTACCGTCAACGTCAACTTTACCTTATGTCATTGTATAGTGGTGGGATCAAGCGCTATCATATCTTGGGTGCATGCTAGATCCTTAAAGGCTTTAGCAGAGTGATATTCCCATCAATCTAAGGTATTATTGTTAGCATTTTCTAGTTTTTTCAACTTCGAAATAGTAGGATGATTTTCAGTAGCTACGACAGAGGTGGATCTCATTGCTAGGATGCATGCATCGAGGAGAAAAGGGGTCGATACCAATGTAGCATTTCCATCCAAAGGAGAAACTATAGAATAAGTAAGCAACTTTGAAGATTGGTCAGTTTCATATTGAACTTGTGAGGATGATGCTAGCTCTGGAGAAGGAAGCCATTGTTTCAAAGGAAATATTATATCCTTTTTTGGAATAGAAATGAAAGGAGATGCAACTTTGGAATGAGGAGAAAGAGAAGTATAAGAGAATAGAGAGGCCATACCTGATTCTGTCTGGAGCACGTGCTGGTGTTCATATTCTGCAATGTGATCTTCATTCACACCAGAATTATCAATTTCATCTTGCTGAGAGGATATTTCTACTTCTCTTCTTCCTCAGGTTTATTATTTCAATATCTTTGGGGATTTCCCCTTGCTGGTTTACATTTTTCTCAATGATCTCTTTCTTAACAACTACGTTTTCAAAAATTATTGGGTTATGTTCCTCTTGAGAAACTTTAGCATTCTTATCAATTACATCATGTTGGGCTTCCTCCCGTGCGTTATCACCTCTTGTCATTTCAATATCTTGAGAAACATCCCCCATATCTTGAGTAACTTGCTCGTTTTCCCTAGAAGTTTCATGGTGTTCAGTAGTTTTTTGTTGTTGATCTCTACTACTTTGAAGAGCTTTTTCGACATTCTTAGTCGTTTCAACTTGCTTGTTCTTCTTCTGTCGATTCTCCACCATGGATTTCAACTTTCTTTTCTCAAAAACCGGAGGCACTTCATCTAATTCATGTCACATCCCCGCCACTTATAGAAAATTTACTTGAAAGAATATGATCATGCGTTTAGTTTTTGTGGTGCAGGTGGAGGACTTCGAGCCAGTAGCAGACGAGAGCATCTACCCACAACCAAGGCAGTGGACTGGAGATGCTAGGTAAGTTGGATGTGATGTTGTGCCCCGTGCACCATGGTCCGTGGGTACATTCCAACCCACCTTAATCTACATTACACTCTGCCTGACATGTTTGCCTGAATGTCTATGATTGTGAGTTGCTTACCTTTTTCGGTGATTGCATGCTACTTGTTATTATAATAAATAATAATAATAATAAGATATGTGATAATAATATAAAATTATAATAAATAATAATATAAATAAAATATAATTAATTATAATAATAAATTTGGTCAAATATATACACGAAGAATTAGTTTTCTAATATAATAATATATATTATAGATATATATATTAAAGTAATAATAAAATAAAATAATAATGAAGAACTAAAGTCTTTCCTAACGTGATGACCAACATCCGTATTTTAAGAGGCGAAAGACCATAATACTCTTGAATTGGACGATAAAACTATTATAAAAATAATAATAAAAAAATTAACAAGGTTAAAACATGTTTTACCAAATCGCCTCCACCTGGAGACATTAACAAAACTCAACCTGGCAATCGAAATGCAAGGTGTCACCAAATGCTTGCTCACCCATTCTTTAAAAATGAATTCCCGGTTAGCTGAGGGGGATATTGGAGGGTCTGTCTGTTGAATTTCGGAGTACGAAGGAGGAAACAAGCGAAGCCGGGTAGCGGTTGCGTGTGGAGGAAAGTGAACGAATTTTTCAGTGTAAAGGTCAGACTCTTAATTGATGCTCTTCTTATTAACTTTATAGCTTGAATCCTCCATGATCGAATCACTAGGAGTAGAGCTGGTTATCTAAAATTTAAAATAGATTTGAATCGTTCTGATAAACCGTTGGAGTTTAAAAGAAGTAAATAACTTAAAATTCTTATATAATATTATGGAAAAATTAAAGAAAACTAGACTGCAATCTACAACAAAGGATGGTTATAGTTTTACATTCCTTATAGGAATGAAATGAAAACTTCTTTGCTAAACTTCAAAATAAAATAAATAAAAATATATATAAAGCTTGCTGGATAATAATAAATTAAAACCAGACACGACTTAATCTATTTGGGTCAAATTGTGTTTATCTTCTGGTCAAATCGTGTGTGTGTCTCCTGGAGAAGTCGTTTCCTTGGCTAAGACATGTTATCCTTAATTTTAATTTATTTTTGGCTAGCTGTGCCTGACTGTGTAAGATGTTGACGAGATTATGATTTGTATTCCTTTTCTTTCAAAAGGATTTGGTTGGGAGTCTTTATCTTCATAGCTTGAGAAGAGATGGTGCATACTTGAGTTTAAATGTAGCTTTCATGTGCATTTTTCGTCTGCATGAGAATGAATGCTTATCATTTAGTAATCTGGGCCACGCTGATCCAAAAACTATTACTTTCATTTCCACACCCTGGTTTGTGAGTTATGCTCTGGGATTCGGGTGAAATTATCGAAAAGTATGAGTACATTGACGATGACAATGAGCATGTTGCTGAGATGACAAACGCGCAGCCGTTTGGGAAAGAGATTGGCATGTGTTCCATACATACCAAATTTAAGTATACATTGTTATAGTTCAATCTTCCTTCATTATTTGGTTACTGTAGCTTTTCAATGCATATCAGAAATTATAATTTGGAAACTTATGATGTCTGGGTTGAATGCATTTACTATGAAGCTAAGGTCTTATGTCATAGGAAAATTAGTAATTGAAGTTTGATATGAGATAGAGGAGAATTGTACTTAAATTGGATTTCATATCCTATAAGTATTAAGGAAAATCGTATATGGGAGAATTGATTTTTCAAAAATTATTATTTATTGTTTTTTTAAAAAGTTGTATTATGATGTCACGTGCTGTCAATTTTTTCAAAAAAAATAAGAGAAAGAGAAAGAGTAATCGTTTACGATAGAGTTGTTTTACAAAGAGTTATTATTGGACTCGTAGCTTTTAGTTTTTAATAAATTAAACAATTGCTGATAGATTTATGGGTAAGAGATAATAAAATATAGGGAAAGGGTTATCTTTATTAGTAAAATAAATACTGATAGATGTTAGATGTTCTACCATTGGGTAGTAGAAGTTAGAGATTTTGTTACCTTTATTTGTTGTTGGAAGTAATGTCGTTGGAGAAAGTAAGTTAAGAATCGATTCCATTATTATTTTATGAACAAAGTAAATGTTGTTTTTCCTAATTAAGAGTATGGAATGTGATTTATTTATTATTATATGTAAATTTGTGTTAATGATTGAATTAGAAAGTTAATTATTATTTTATGAATAAAGTGAATGTTGTTTTTCCTAATTAAGAGTATGGAATGTGATTTATTTATTATTATATGTAAATTTGTGTTAATGATTGAATTAGAAAGTTAAGCATGTATGAGATAGTTATAATAAAAAAAAATATTTTGGAAGAATATTAAAGAAGGTTTAATAGAGGAAAAATATGGAAACCTTAAATAAAAAGAAAACTTCAGACAAACCACTTAAGAGAATATACTTTGCTTATGAATTGGGCAAGTTGAGTAAGGGATTACTCAACCCATCCACACAAGTTACGAGGTGAATTATGTGAGACTGAGTCACTGTACTCTGGCAACTTGGGGACAGAGGTTCAAGCCATCGAGTGTAATGAGAGGCGGTATGGGACGTCACTCCAGGTGAACAGTTTGGTTAGTGGTGGTGATTTTCATCAATCCACTCAGATTGGGGTGGTTTCCAAGAAATGCATGACTAGGGTTCTACTCATGCTAATGGTTTACCCAACGGTAGATGGTTATGAGCAGCATTATTGTTATTCCAAGAATGACATGTTTATCTAGTCCAAAGTCCAAAGGCCATGAGATGGCGGACTCTAGTCAAACCTGAGGAGAAGGTCAATGACTAGCATCGGCATATGAACGCTGGATCCAAAGAATTGAGTAGAGTACTCAAAGGACTAAGTTCCTCTAGCTTTGGACAATGGAGATAGTGTACCCCATTCAGGTGATATGGGCCCTGAATAGATAACCCCTCGTTAGATTATGATAAACTCAGGTGAAGAGTTAGAATCTTACATGGTGAATCGCGGGATGGGGCCAGTCCCGAGCACTTAAGTCATCAGCTGCAGTGGTGGTCAAACTTGAAGCGTATTTATTTTGTATGTCTTAACTAACACCAAGATGGGAAAACAAGCAAAACAATGGTTTTTTAAACAAACTTTTTAGTGATGGAATTTTGGGTTGTGACAATTCAGTATTCGAAGAAGATGAGGGAATAAATTTTGGGGCCTATGAAGACGAAGCTCTACTTCTTGATGAGTCTATGTCGAGCGCCATATGTTTTCCTCTTTTCTCTTCTTACAAGGTCTCGGTAATTCCTTGCCCATACTTTCCTAGTCCTCGGCCATCATATCCCATTTTTACCATTATTTGGGTTACCTTCCCATATGTCTTTCTCTACTCTTTTGTAAAGACAGTTTCAGTAGCCCTATTATTAGAGGACCCGAGCCTTGTATGTGCAGGGGATTGTTGTTGCTCAATTGCAACCCTTTTCCATTTGCTCTAGTTCACTTCTAGTTTTTGAATGACTTTAGGGTTTACTTCTTTGTTGTTGTGAATGCTAGGTGGTACTTTCCTGGTGAAGGTTTCTGACCAGGTAGATTGGTAATGGTCATAGTGAACCAAAAACTCAAGGTCATTTTTAACCAGCCACCTAGAGTCGATCATATTTGTCTGGACTTTCATCATCCACCATGCATGGACCTTCCCTTCTATCCATTTGGCCCCTTATTTTATATCCTAGTGAAAGTATTGTCATCTAAGAAGTGCTTAGGATCATTCTCAGGGTCATAGTCAACCAAATGTTCATAAAAATCATGCCATGGAGGCATTGGTTGCATTATTTCTACATGCCACTCTAATTCTTCATCCTCAGTGTTATTCCTACAATCCTTAATGTCCTTTTTGGGGCACATATGGTTAACAGGGGTTCGATTTATAACGGCTTGCCTCTCTACAAATTTATTAAATGGGGTTATAATTACATAGTCGTGGCATCTCCAACAACCCGAATTCTTTTAGGGTTTGAGTAATCTACTTGTGTTGCCCTTTCTTGGAGATAATAATACCTTCAAACTGAAATGGTATCATACAGGTACTAGTTTTACCTATACATGTACCATATCTGAAATTGATCTACTCTGTTTTCCTAACATATTCCAAGGCAAAAAATATGTCTGTGACATAATGGGTTGTTGTAAATTTGAGGTAATATGAGGTATTTTATGTTGTCATTGATGTCACATGGATCACATTTGGTTTTGGTGGTCGAAGTATTTCATAAATAAGCATTTATGATAGTTCAAAAAATAAGGTTTTTGTGAAAACCAAGGTAGGTAAAATAAAAGGTTTTATTTAAAATCATGGATGGCAGATTTGATATGGTTTTTTCTTAAAACCCAGGTTGGATTTTCATTTTGTCAAAAAATGTGCCCCGGAGATGAAGATATTCAACTTTGAATATTTGGTAAATTTAATTTTTAAATTTTAAAATTAAAATTATGACATCACCACCGATGTCATCATCAAATAAAAATTAATTAAATTAATTAATTATATACGAAGGCTTTCTTTCGAAAGCCTTAGAATCGGAGGAGTGGATATAAGACGAAATATGCAGAGAGTTTCGTGTGGCAACATGGTCCAACGGTGAGCGAGGGGAGACAAAGGCTTTTTGACTTGCAAAGGACGAAGGTTTGATTCCCGTTGGTTGAGTTTTTAGGGCAAGAGAAAGGCCCACGTTTTTGTTATTTGGTGTGAGCAAAGGAATAAGACAAAAGTGCATTTTACGCTTTTTGTCCTATGTGAGCGCTTTGCTCGCGTGGTTTTTGGCACCGCGGTTGAGAAGTTTTTGGGCAGAAGACGAGGGTTCTATTCCCTCTAAGAGGCAAGTAAGTTTTTTATTTAATAAATTAATTTTTGCCTAATGTTGGAGGTATAAGGTGATAAGGGTTGAGTTGATTTTTATTTTGGAAGGCAAGATAAATGCACTTTTAGAAAAGAAGATATTTCTGGTATGTTTCTTTTATAAAATTATATCATATTATATATCGTTGGAAAGCTAATTTCGAGGGCTATTTGACTATATCGTTGGAAAGCTAATTTCGAGGGCTATTTGACTAACTAATTTAGAAGGAGAAATAAGGTATATATAGAGAGATATTTCTATTTTTGTAAAGGGGTTGAAAAGTGAAGATTGTTGTGCTTTTTGTTGAGTGTGGCAGATTTCCAAAGGGGTTCTTCTCTTCATAAAAAGGTATGGGCACATTCTCCTATTGATTGTTTATGGTGGTTGATTTCTGAAATATCATTGGAGGGAAAAGGATTGTTTGTGGTTTCCTTTTCTAAAGTGGTTGGTTGAATGCATCAAGGATTTATGAATTGAGAGTTGTGTTTAAACCTTGTGTTATAAGCATAGTGGTTGAAGCCCATTGGTTGTAAAAGAACTTGAGTTAGAAAAAAACATGAGTATCATTGTTATGTGAGATTTGTGGTTGAGCATTGGTGGAAATATTTGAGTTGGTTGATACATACTTGGACTAGAATTGTGTGAGAGAGAGTTGTCCCTTGTGATGATTGGTTGAGTTGAGTTGATTGAGCCTATTCAAATGATGTGTGAAGTGATTTTTCAAGTTCTATGAAACAAACTATTCTATCATTCTATGTTGAGTTGAGATTGAGGTTAGAACATATTGAGTCTCTAAAAATTCTCTTTATGGTTCTATAAGACTTGATTTGAGTTGAGGTTGAATTGAATTGAGTTGAGGTTAATTTGAGTTGAGAGTGAGATTAGAACATATTGAGTCTCTAACAATTCTCTTTATGCTTTTATGAGTTGATTTGAGTTGAGTTTAGATTGATTTAGGTTGAGAATGAGATTAGAATATATTGTGTCTCTAAAAATTCTCTTTATGCTTCTATGAAGTTGATTTGTGTTAAGATTGCCATTCATTGTTGAGCTCATTTTGAGTACTACTTGAACATGATTGATTGAGCCTTTGAGAAGGCCTTTGGGATAGATTTGAGGACAGTGTTGGGATAAATTTGTGGACAGTTTTAGGAAAGTTCTTGGTGAGCTTGCTAGAGCAGATTTGGGCAAGTTCTTGGTGAGCTTGCTAGAGCAGATTTTGGCAAGTTCTTGGTGAGCTTGCTAGAGCAGATTTGGACAAGTTCTTAGTGAGCTTGTTGGAGCAGATTTGGATAGGTTATGTGTGAGCTTGTTATTCAAAATTGGACAGGTTCTGTGTGAGCTTGTTATTTAGCATTGGACAATTTCTGTGTGAGCTTGTTATTCAACATTGGACAGGTTCTGTGTGAGCTTGTTATTCAGCATTGGACAAGTTCTGTGTGAGCTTGTTATTCAACATTTGACAAGTTCTGTGTGAGATTGTTAAGAAGGTTCTATGTGAGCCTATTGAGTAGGTTCTTAGTGAGCCTATTGATAGAGCTTTGGAGGTGATAGAGTACAGAGGATAGAGTCTCAGTGGATAGAGATCCAACATCCAACACAATTGAAGATAGATCTGAGTGAGGAGTCTTCAAGTGGATAGAGGTCCACCAATCAGTGCAGTAGAGAGAAAGTCTTCTAGAAGATCACATAGCCAGAGCAGAAGGGGAAAGAGTTCTCCTATGGAAGAGATCCATGAACTTGAGATTAGGGGATCAACATCTCCTTTGGACAAAGATCCATAAACATTGTAATTGGGAGTGATTTCCAAAGAGATTGATTGAGAAAGTTTTAGTAAAAGATTTTTTCCGTGGAGTAGCCCACATTGGGTGAACCACGTAAATTGTGGTGTCTCTATTGTGTATGGTTTATGTGCATTGCTTTGATTATTGCTATTGATACTGCTATCTTTACACAACATAATATTGAATTGGAAGAAAAAGTAAAAAGTGGTCTTATACTATTCATCCCCCCTCTCAGTATAAGCTTGTGTTCTTTAATTGGTAGCAGAGCGGGTTCCTTCAGAAAGGCTAACATCTTGAGGGAAGATTCTACAAGAACACACATGGCAAAGAAAGGCAAAAGAAGAACCATGAGATCTAAGAATAAAAATGAATTCGATCTTGAAGCTATAAGAAAGGAAAAATAAAAATCAGTAATATGTCTTGAGTGTGGTAAGATTGGTCCAATGGCATTTTATTGTCCACAAAATGGGTATAGCAGCAATAGAGAGGAAATGAAACTTGACTGGATTTTCAAAGATATTATTGCTCAAAAGGCAACATTCAAGGTTTCAAAAGAAGAATATTATGCTTGTGGTCAACTCGATCATGTCTCAAGTTACTACAATGGCTTCAGTGATAGTGAAGATGAAATAGAACTCAAGGAAGACATGCACAATCAAAATAGTGAAGTTGAATGCAAGAATAAAAAAGAAAATGAAAACATGTATGAACAAGGTAGGCATGACAAGAAGAGCTTGTATATGGAAGAAGCAATTAATGCGTCTAGCAACAATAATGAAAGTATCTCAGTCAGTGATAAAAAAAGAAGCTCCTACTAAAGATCAAAAGTAGGAATCTCAAATAAGAATTTATCATGAAGAGAAAAACAGGCACAATTATGATCATGAAGAAAAGAAAGTGTCAGAACAAGGTTTTGAAGAAATGAAAAGAGAAAACTCAAGACTAAAGGCTCAAGCACAAGAGGATGAGAAGATGAAGGCAAAGCTCCTACAAGATCTCATTGATCTAAAAATCATGGTTGAAGAGACAAAGAAAATTTAAGAAGATATGCTTGAACAATTAAAGGTAAGGAAGTAAGAATGTGAAAGATTAGAACATGAAGTTATTTCCTTAAAGTTGGATGTGAAAGACTCCAAGTATAAGTTGCACAAGTTTTGGAAAGGTTTCAAAGTACCAAAGGTCTCATATTTCAGGTTTGGGGAATCACAATCAAAAGGAAAGGAAGTTCTAAAAGATAAAAAGTAAGGTAGCACCTAAGATTCATGAAGAAATTTCCAAAATTCCCATGGCTCCAAAAATTCAGTTTGGTTCTTGTTTTGAGATAGGTGAATCAATCTCAAAGGGAAAATAAATTATTGAAGATAAAGGCAAGGAAGAGGTTTTAGATGCTACAAAGAAGGTTCAATAATGCAATGCTCAAGTTGAAGATGATCATAAGGATAATGGTCAAGAAAGGTATGAGGAACCAAGGCATGAACAAAAGGCCTTTCAAGGACATTATTTTTCTTGTAATGGATTTGGACACAAGGCTATACACTACAGGGTCCATGGATCAAAGAAGTCTGATTTTGCTAGAGAAAACTTCAAAGGAAGAAGGTATGGTTTTTAGGGACATTGCTTCTTATGCAACATGATTGGTCATAGAGATTCTCAGTGCAAAGAGAATGGTCAAGATGGTTTTGGTTTTAGAGCTACACATTTCAGAAATCATGGTCATAATGGTCAAGAAAACAAAGCTTCTCAATACAGGGTTCAAGAGAGGAACGTATATGGAAATTATTTCAAGAAAGAATTAAGGATTTGGGCACCATCCAAAGGTTACAATATCAAGTGTTTTAATTGCAATAACTTTGAACATATTTCAAAATGGTGTAGGACTCAATTCCAAACAGGTTCAAGACAAGAAGATCAAGTAATTTATCAAGAGAAGGATATCAGAAAAACCTTGAAGGAAGTTGATAGAGGAAATAACCAATGTAATATGGGAGTAAAAATACTCCCACCCCAAAATTGATCACCTCAAGAGAGAAGGTGGTGAGGGGGCTAATCTTAAGAGTCATATCTTTTAGCCCCATAGGTGTCCCTTTTGCCATTTATGTCAAAGGGGGAGATATTTGAGTAAAGGGGAGAGCATTGAGTTAGGGGGAGAATCCTCCAAAGAGAGTATTGAGCTAGGGAGAGCAACCTCCAAAGAGAGTATTGAGTTAGGCGGCGCAACTTTGATTCTCAGAGATGGTTTTTGCAGTGATTGTGGTTTTTGCATTAGAGGTGTTGCCATCAATGACAAAGAAAGATATTGTTGGAAATTTGAGATAATATGAGGCATTTTATGTTGTCATTGATGTCACATGGATCACATTTGGCTTTGGTGGCCAAAGTATTTCATAAATAATCATTTATGATAGTTCAAAAACCAAGGCAGGTAAAATAAAAGTTTTTATTTAAAACAATGGATGGCTGATTTGATATGGGTTTTTCTTAAAACCCAGGTTGGCTTTTCGTTTCATCGAAAAAGGTGCCCCGGAGATGAAGATATTCAACTTTGAATATTTGGTGTAAATTTAATTTTAAATTTTTAAATTAAAATTATGGCATCACTGCCGATGTCATCATCAAATCAAAATTAATTAATTTACCACTGACATTGGTAAAGATAACGGAAGGTGCACATATATATACGAATGCTTTCTTTCAAAATCCTTGGAATCATAGGAGTGGATATAAGACACAGAGAGTTTCGTGTGGCAACATGGTCCAACGACGAGCGAGGGGAGATAAAGGATTTTTAACTTGCGAAGGATGAAGGTTCGATTCCCACCGATTGAGTTTTTGGGTCAAGATAAAGGCCCATGTTTTTGTTATTTGGTGTGAGCAAAGGAATAAGACAAAAGCGCATTCTGTTCTTCTTGTCCTATGCAAGCACTTTGCTCACGTGGTCTTTGGCATCACGGTTGAGAAGTGTTTGGGCAGAAGACGAGGGTTTGATTCCCTATAAGGGGTAAGTAAGTTTTTTATATAATAAATTAATTTTTGCCTAATGTTGGAGGTATAAGGTGATAAGGATTGAGTTGATTTTTATTTTGGAAGGCAAGATAAATGCACTTTTAGAAAATAAGATATTTATGGCATGTTTCTTTTATAAAATTATATCATATTATATATCGTTGGAAAGATAATTTCGAGGGCTATTTGACTAACTTATTTAGAAGGATAAATAAGGTGTATATAGAGAGATATTTCTATTTTTGTAAAGGGGTTGAAAAGTGAAGATTGTTGTGCTCTTTTTCAAAGTGTGTTGAGTGTGGTAGATTTCCAAAGGGGTTCTTCTCTTCATAAAAAGGTATGGGCACATTCTCCTATTGATTGTTTATGGTGGTTGATTTTTGAAATATCATTGGAGGAAAAATGATTGCTTGTGGTTTCATTTTCTAAAGTGGTTGGTTGAATGCATCAAGGATTTATGAATTGAGAGTTGTGTTTAAACCTTGTGTTACAAGCATAGTGGTTGAAGCCCATTGGTTGTGAAATAACTTGAGTTAAAAAAGAACATGAGTATCATTGTTATGTGAGATTTGTGGTTGAGCATTTTTGGAAACATTTGAGTTGGTTGATACATACTTGGACTAGGGTTGTGTGAGAGAGAGTTATCCCTTGTGATGATTGGATGAGTTGAGTTGATTGAGCCTAGTCAAGTGATGTGTGAAGCGACTTTTCAAGTTCTATGAAACAAACTATTCCATTATTCTATGTTGAGTTGAGATTGAGTTGAGAACATATTGAGTCTCTAACAATTCTATTTATGGTTCTATAATACTTGAGTTGAGTTGAGGTTGACTTGAATTGAGTTGAGGTTAATTTGAGTTGAGAGTGAGATTAGAACATATTGAGTGTCTAACAATTCTCTTTATGCTTCTATGAGTTGATTTGAGTTGAGTTTAGATTGATTTGGGTTGATAATGAGATTAGAACATATTGAGTCTCTAAGAATTCTCTTTATGCTTCTATGAAGTTGATTTGAGTTGAGATTGCCATTCATTGTTGAGCTCATTTTAAGTACTACTTGAACATGATTGATTGAACCGTTGAGAAGGCCTTTGGGATAGATTTGAGGATAGTGTTGGGACAAATTTGTGGATAGTTTTAGGCAAGTTCTTGGTGATCTTGATAGAGCAGATTTGGAAAAGTTCTTGGTGAGATTGTTAGAGCAGATTTGGGCAAGTTCTTGGTGAGCTTGCTAGAGCAGATTTGGACAAGTTCTTGGTGAGCTTGTTGGAGCAGATTTGGACAAGTTCTTAGTGAGCTTGTTGGAGAAAATTTGGACAGGTTATATGTGAGCTTGTTATTCAGCATTGGACAGGTTCTGTGTGAGCTTGTTATTCAGCATTAGATACTTTTTGTTTGAATTTGTCATTCAGCATTAAACAGGTTTTGTGTGAGCTTGTTATTCAACATTGGACAAGTTCTATGTGAGCTTGTTATTCAACATTTGACAAGTTCTGTGTGAGATTGTTAAGAAGGTTCTATGTGAGCCTATTGAGCAGGTTCTTAGTGAGCCTATTGATAGAGCTTTGGAGGTGATAGAGTACAGAGGATAGAGATCCAGCAACCAACACAATTGAAGATAGATCTAAGTGAGGAGTCTTCAAGTGGCGAGAGGTCCACCAGTCAGTGCAGTAGAGAGACAAAGTCTTCTATAAGATCACATAGCCAGAGTAAAAGGGGGAAGATTTCTCCTATGGAATATATCAATGAACTTGAGATTATGGGATCGACATCTCCTTTGGATAGTGTAGACACCAAAACAACACCAATCCAATTATGTGACCGCAAACACTAATCGCACTGACACACACAGCCCCCAGAGCATCCCCTAGAGGTTAAACAGTGGTCCTAACCACTCTCATAGTAGTTCTGGAAGGTCAGGAGTCAATTTGGAATCTTCAGGAACTTTGCTTCATACTCGTTCCACCCAGGGATGATTAAAAACTTCTATTCGCCCCACCTAGGGATGATTAGCAATATTCGCTCCAAGGTGGGGCGAATAGCAAGTTTGACGGGAAAAAAGTTAAATCTTGATAAATGGCAGCTCAAATCCGCCACTTAAATCTTCCTTCCTTGCATGGGAGTGTGAGTGAGCATTTTTGAGCATTAGAGGCAGTTACAGGGGAAGTCATGGAGCCCCTAATTAGGGAGGAATCTTCTCCCCCCTAGGAAAGCATGATTGCCAAGTGGCGCCTCTGCATGCTCAATCACAAGAGACCTCCAGGTCTATAAATTGGTGAGTTTTATCACCACAAAAGATACAGAGAAGGAGCATTTTGAGAAATGAAGTGCTACCATTTTACTTCCACACACACCTTTTGATTTGTGCCTTTCGCATCCTTGATCTCTTTTGGAAGAGAGGTCATAGGGTGGTTATTGGAAGCGCAAATTCGAAACCAAATCCCAACATTTTGCCACAAAATCCTACCAAATTTTTTGACAAGAGATTTTGGACCCATACCAAGTGGATTGGTGCCAAAATCGGGCCCCAAACGGTGGGCGTCCTGCCCCCGAATGCCCCCCACACTGCTGTAGTTCTAATCGCCCCGCCCCGAAGCGATTAGAAATTTGTGGTATATTTCCCTTCTATTATTTTTGAATTTGATTCTATGTTGCTTAGATAGGTTTTCATTTAAATTTCACATTGTTTTGAGAAATTTTGATCATGTTTCTATAATTTCTTGCCTTTACTAACATGCAGGTGGCATCATCAAATTCCCAATGATAGAGGCCAAATTGGAAAAATATGACCTTCTGGGTCTTCCCAAAACACCCCCAATTAGCTAACCCTAACTTTGTAGGTGATTTGAGCTTCCCAGATGTGACATTTGGGATAGTGCTTTTTGGCATTTTGTTGTAGATCTATTCGTCCCACCCCGGAGCGAATACGGATCTGTGGCAAATTTTTTGACTGTTCCATTTGCAGTACCCTCTTGGTAAGGTCCTCATGCCCCTATCAAGTTTTTAGTTCATTTGGATCTATTTCAGTTACTGTTTTATTCATTTTTCACACTCACTAATCGTAGGCTTGGGGATTGCATGTTTTATTTCATCTACAGGTGCTATTGAATATTTTATGTTTCCTTGAACACAGGGTCTTAACATAAAAGGAGAAGAAAGGAGTCAAGACTCATCAACGCAAGCGATGGTGATGTTTGGTCTGCCCACTTTACATGTGGGCACGCGGAAGAAGGAATCACATCCATGGGTGTGACAAGAACACATTTAACGCTCCTAGCACTTGAAAAGGGAGGAGACGGATTGTAGCTGAGTTCTAAAGCACATTAATAAAAAGTGCTGTCTTTCATATTGGATTTCTATTTGGTTTCGATTTGTTTATGCCTCTTTCCTTTCATGCACTTTCAATTCATAGGATTCAGCGTCATCTTTTGTTTTCGTTTACATTGCATATCGACTTTCCCTTTTTGTTTTCGTATCCTCGTGCTTTCAGTTGTGATCATGGTGGGACCCTTGTCATCTATTTTTTAGATCAGAAATATGATTAAAAATTGTTTGTTCTTTCTTGTAGGTATCAAGTTTCAAGCGTTGGATTGTTGTTCATTCCAACCTGTGGCGAATACAGAGTTGGAATTCATCTTACCCAGGGACGAATGGGCAGTTGCCCCACCCTGTGATGAATATAGTTATATTATTCATCCCACATAGGGATGAATAGCTCTCTGTGCAGTTTCAGGATAGAAACTCAAAACCAGCAGATTTGGGCAGAGAAGAGGTAGAGGTCCTGAACTCTTTCTGTCATTTTCTGCTTCTAGTTTTTTGTTTTTTGGTTACTTGCTTGCTTAGGGAAAGTTCTTTTTTACTGCATGTTGCTTTCTTTTATGCAAAATAAAAATAACCCCACACATCATGTGGCAATTTAAACACCAAGGAGCTGGTCGTAAAATCCCAACCCTTGATCAAGATCAACGATGGATTTCATCACCACCTTGGATTGAATTTTTGCATTCACAACCCCGATCGCTACTGTTGCTAAATGTAAATCCTGATTAAAGCTGACCGAGTGTAGCTGGGGTGATTCCCAGTGCATGAGGATAAGTCTTCTATGGTAGCCCTAAAAAATAGGGCGATTCCCCTCCTGTATCGCCTACGTTCCACGTACCATCTGCTCTCACATACTAATAGTTTCCCTCACGTAAGGGCGGGTATATAGAGAGGTTGGTATATCGGCCTAGCAATGGTATATCGAAGGGGCGACCATTTTTGGGAGTCATAAGATCCATCATATTGCACTTAAACATTATTTACAAAAGCTGTCAAAAAAAAAAATCAAAACACACTAAACCAGGTTTAGAGCACACCTTTAATATTTAAACGAGATAGTCATTACTTTGTGTGTGTGATATTTTTTGTTTAGTGTAGCATAAAAAATCATAAAAAAAAGAAACAAAAATCTACGCATCTTGTAGGAAAACACCACCATGGTGTACACCCGTAGCCAAGCCCAATCAAGGGCGAAAGCTGTGGAGAGTGTACAAGGGGGCACAAGTCGCCTCCGCTACAGCCCCAAGGACTTGGTCATTCCACCTTGGTGGCCTGGACCACAAGAGGGCCCACATCGTGCCATTTCAGAATGGGACTATAGGGGCACCCCTTTTGCGGGGCACTCCCATCCAACATAGACCCTTTTAGGAGGAGTCCTTACACGTGGCACTCAATATAAATGGGAAGGCTCCCTTAGAAGCTTGGTATAAGTGGCCACTACGCGATGAAGCACTAGAACAACATAGGGTCCGAGGAGGGGCCACATGATTATGTCATCCCTCATTTACCCCATCATTGTTAGGAACAATAGACAAAATCCAAAGCACAAGGTGCTTCAAACATATATGAAAGGGAGCATGAGGAAGACCATTACATTCCTCAAGAGCAATACACAACGTGGGAGCAATGCACCTCTGCACCTGCTATCTATCAGAATCACCTACTGAGGCCAGAGCCTCGAGTGAATGCCACCAACCTCGACAGAGGGAAGTGACCTAAAGAGATATAGGATCATCGTGACTGAGATAAATGCCTAGGAGAGGCATCTAGGCCTCCTAGACTCAGTGGAACAAATTGACCTGGCAGTCACCAGACATGCCACCCACCAAGCGCAGATTACATAGCTTGAGAAAGACCAACAGTAGCTAGAGCATCTATATTGCCTTAGCAAAGAGTGCATTCGATGCCAAATACATGAGCTGCTCCATAACACTATGCCTGAAAGGGTTCCAACCCCTCACACCTAAAGAGCAGAACCATATGAGAGGTGCAACCCCTTGGTACGAGACAGGTCTCCATGACCTTACCAAGTGCTACCTCCGAGACCTCCTAGACCTGAGCGAGAGGCCACTCCCAGGAACAACGATGGGCACCCTCCGTGGGGACCCACCCATGGTCATAGGTCTCATCCATAAACTTCTCAAGAAGCCCATGAGGTGTATGAGCAAGAATATGAGTGGGCCAAAATGCCCTACCAAGGCGGAGGGGCTGCTATCCGACCACCCCTCCATAGGCCTCAAGTTTCCCACAATCCATAACGGGAGAAAACTAAGGAGGAAGAAATTAAATCTTTCGATGCATATAAAGCCCTGCTAGAGCACTTGGAGTCTATGGAGACCAAGACTTCTGGCCCCAAAAGCCCACTTTACGCCAACTCCGCAGCCATCCTGTGCATCCGTTAGTGCTGACACCTCCTTACCTTGAACACTTTAAACTTCCTCAGTTGGCAATATTTAGAGGGGAGGAAGATGCCCAAGAGCATGTGACTAGATTCTTGAGCAAATGCTTTGGAATTTAGGACAATGATGCTTTGCTGTTAAGAACATTCATCACCATGTTCGCAGGCCCTGCCTCGGATTGGTTCACTCAATTACCAAAGCACATAATTAGTAACTTAGATCATCTAGTGGATGTGTTCCTCGAACGCTTTGCCTTCAACACCAAGAAGAAGGCATCACTAAGCGACCTAGCCAGCCTCAGGCAGTATGAGGAAGAAACCATGGCAGCCTATGGGAACCGATGGAGGAATTTGCTTTCAAAGTTGCCCTACCTCCCTCCTATGTCCGACCTCACCCAAATGTTCTCAAAAAGCTATTTGAGATTGATCTCCATGCTATTACAGCTACAACAATATGCCACTTTAGAGGAAGCTCTGGTGCAAGCCAGAATCATTGAGGAGATCAAGATTCAGGATGGCGAGATAGCCAAGCCAAAGAAGAAATAATGGTCTAAGAACACCAAAATAGGGACCACGCAACAAAAACCTGCTACGGTCAATCAGGTTGCTATAAACGTCCCTAATCCCGCACAAGCAACACATCCCCAAAAGGCTAACTATCAGGTAGTGCCTCTTAAAAGTTATGCTAGATAAAATCAGAGGCAAGAACAAAGTCAGCAGCGTCACCCTAGGCGATAATTCACACCTTACACAGAGTCCAGAGACTCCCTATTTGACCGCTTGTCAGCGGTAAACTTGATTAACTTGCCCGAGATTCAACCCATAGACCCCAACATGCAAAAACCTAAGGGCTATAGGGAAGACTTGTACTACAGGTTCCATAGGCGAAAGGGACATGACCTTAATGCATGTTAGAAGTTTAAAGGCTTGGTGTAAGACCTAATTGATAACAAGACATTAGCGGTAGATAATCCCATGGTGTTAGGA
>JAQPPZ010013104.1:0-58285 GCA_028583015.1 Wollemia nobilis
AATTCTATTTATTTTATAAATCAAATACACTCCTTTAATTCATAAATAAATCATTTTCCTTCATTTTATAAATTAAAGTCCCATACCCTTAATTTACAAAACAAACTAATTCTATTTATTTAATAAATCAAAGTCACTACTTTAATTCATAAATAAATCCCTTTTACTTCATTTTATAAATTAAAGTCTCATACCCTTAATTTACAAAACAAACTACCTTCTTTATTTTTACTCAAATCAAATGATCTATTACTCAATTTAAATAATAATTGTTTTTCCTTTATTTGTAATCAAATAACATTTATTCAATTAAAATAATTCAAAGCTTCTTTCCTTTATAATAATCAAACAATATTTATTCAATTAAAATAATACAAGCTTCTTTCCTTTTATAATAATCAAATAACATTTACTTAATTAAATAATATAAAGCTTCTTTCCTTTTATAATAATCAAATAATATTTACTTAATTAAAATAATACAAAGCTTTTTTGACTTTATAATAATCAAATAATATTTATTTTTAACCTCTCCCAAAGTATGATAGAAACATCCTACGATTTTCCTCAAAGGATAGTTCTTCGACATAAACAAAGGTTCACCTACTAAAGGGTATTAAAGGTCCAATTACCAAGCAAAACACCACAGGTCCAAGGTTCTACAAGGGAGCACCCATGAAGTCACAAAATGGTAAACAATCACAGGCAAGGAAGGAAAACACAGTCCTCGATGAACTGACACACCACACAAGGATTCACATGAGACCCGTGTATATTGTGAATGACTAGAAGAAGACAGCTAGTTTGAAAAATTAGAGGTGACGTCTTTCTCCTATCAACACTCCCTACGTTGAAATTCACCATAATGTTACCCAAAACATGGATGCCATGGCAAGAAGATACCCATAGTAGGGTGACATGGGAAATGGTTATTCTCCAACCATTCAAACGATAAGGAATCAACTAGCAATGACGGTGACTCCACTGGCAGGGAACAAATTGCCATGGTTAAGTTTAAACACAATGACACCCTAACAACAACCATACAACTTGGGCATGATGCAACTCAAACTCTACCCAAGGAGGATGGAAGACAACAAGGACATCATATTAGAAACAACCAACTCAAAGTCTTTGACATGGTGGTTCACAAGGTTTTAAGGGTTCTTCTAATAACCCAACAACATTCTACCATTAAAACCAGTAAACTAGAGTTGGAAGAACCAGTGATAACAACCAACAAGCAATTCCTTCTATTTTTAATTCAAGATCAAGATTAATAACAAATATGTTTATAATGAACCAACCTATTTTTATCTATTGCTAGTCACCTCTTTACTGGATGAATCACAATTATCCCACGTCTGGTTCTACCTTGTTTTCCTCCTTTCTCTTCTTTCCATCTAGTGTCGATATTTTTTTCCCTCTCCTTCCTCACATCTCTTTTTTATTTCTTACCTCCCTCTTCCTACCAAACTTCACGTATTATCATTACTTCCCCATTCCACCTTTAGGGTGGCATGAGATATTTTCTTCTATTTTATATTATCTTTTTGGATTCAACATAAATGGGGCTCTCCTTTCTCTAGGTTGGCAGAGGGTGATAGGAGCCTCTATGAATGCGTGAACGATTGTATTCTAGAAGATTCAAGCTCCTTTAAGAATTCCATTACTTAATATTATAAGGATTTTTATATATTACCTTCTATTTTTTTGAAAGAGATTCTATTTTTATATAAAATAAGTAATCTATTATTTCTAAAATGAAACTCCTCTTCATTTTAAAATACTCAACTATTATTTATTAATGAAGTTCTCTTATCATTTAAAATAATTAAACTATTATTTATAAATTAAGTTCCATTATCATTTAAAGTAATTAAATTATTATTTATAAATGAATTTGCATTATCATTTAAAATAATTAAACTATTATTTATAAATGAATTTTCACTATCATTTAAAATAATTAAACTATTTATTCATATAAATACACCATTTGGAAATAAAAGGTTTTTTTTTCTTATCCATTACTAACATCATACTATTATTTTGAAGGGTTTAAGCAAAACAAGGAGCTTTTTCCAAAAACAACCAAGTTATGCATGTTTTCCAAATAATTGATGCAAATAGTGATGAAGTAAAAGACAATCAAACATATGCAATAGACAAAGAGGGAATATTTCCATCAACCTAGTCACCTATCTCAACCTCAAGAATTTATGATAGTTGCTAGGCTACCAATCTGGGACTCAAGGTGGCTAGTTTTTTAGGATTTATCCCTAACCAAATGCATGCCTATATGAAGGTATCCATCAATGTTACCCCCGAGTTGCCTTAATAATCACTTCCCCAACCTCAAGTACCCTCACATCTAGTGGATGGTTTTGCTTCTTCCACCTAAGAGTGTACCTGAACCTGCACATCTTGGGAATATGTCAATAGTATCATGCTATTTAAAATCAACTAAATATCGCATAGTTGGTTCAATTGCTCAACTTAGGTATTAAAGCATCATAGATTAATTAACTATTTATTTGTGCCAAAAGTGTGGAGGGTCATGACACTTATGAAAATTGCTTGTCTCTCCAACTATTCAATTCTAGTATTTTTTCTCTTAAATATCTCATCCATTTTTTATCCCTCTATTAGGTTAACTTTGTTACTCTTCGTCAAAATATTTTTCTTCTCTATACCATGCAAAGTTGAGGATTTCATGGATTATATCTATCAACATTATGGAACAATGTTGCCACTTAATTAAATATATAGTGTCAATTTCATGAGATAAATTATCATGCAACTCAAACAACTATGTATGAAGAGCTTGCAAGTAACTAATAATATTCAAAAATATTTTCTTTCCTTTAGGAAAGAGGCGAGTGTTAATTGTTTTTTATCCTATAAAATTGGTCTCAACTGCACAAACTATGTAAAAATAAAATACAACATGCCATAATAGAATTCTATTATAAATAAATAAACAAAGGTACACTATAAGAATAACTTACAAATACATATATAAAGACAACCATCCAGAACAAGGGAAACATTAGGGCAAAGTTTTCAAGAAAAAAAACTATCTTTCAAAGCCATATCTTTGCAAAGGGTTGTCCAATTTAGATGATTCTTGGATAAATTTATGCAAAATTTTAAAAACTTTAAAATGAGTGATCATATGAAGGAATTTGAGCAGTATTGAGGAAGATACGACCCTATGAAGTTACCCATTAGAAATAAGGGTAGTGATGATTTTTTAAGTCACAAGAAACAAAATTGTAGATATATGTTAGCTAGGGTTTGGATGATGGGAGGAGCAATGGATGACTAGGGTATCAACAAGGCAATATATTATTTTTAGGCATATAAATTTTTAGCTAAGTTTATTTTATCCCTTCATTCTCTTAGAAGTTTTGTATTTAGATATTGTAGGTTTATTTTCACATAATATAATCTCTATAAGATATATTGGTAAATTTTGGTAGATATGGAGTTATAGTTTCCTTCCCATGAACATATTTATAGTTAAATCCTTAAAATAATACCTAGTAGTTGATGTTATGGAGGACCTCATAGAACAAGAATCCTTATTTCTCAAAGATAATACAATCATTGGTAAATTTAATGGGTCTTGGCTAGGGGCTTCAACTCTGAGAAAATGGATTGATAGGAGATGAAAGTTTCCAAGAATGAGCCTATTATTTGTTCTCAAAGATTTTTTTCTTATCTATTTTCTATTTCAAGGAGGAAATATATAGAATCTGAAAGGGTGTCCTTAGTTTATGTGAAGAGCAAGACTCTTCCTTACTCACTAGTATGAGGTCTTTGCACTTGAAAATGTAAGTCTGGGTTAGGATGTATGGGTTTCCCATTGAATTATGGGAAATGGATACCTTAAAGGCAATAGAAAACACTTTAGGAAATTTTCTTGAGATTTCAAAAACTACAAAATATGGATTTAACTATCTATGCTTGAATATTGGTCATGATTGATGTTTATAACCTTTACCACAAATAGTCATTTTTAAGTATGAGGGTAATATGTGAATCCAAGCCATGTATTATAAAAATGTATCTTTTAAATGTATAATATTTCATGAGGTAGACAATATTTAGAGACTATGCCTAGATAATATTGCAATAGAAACATATGTAGAAAGTCATAAGAGAAAATTATAAATGGATATGGATGAGGATGGTTTTCAACTTCCAAAAAATAGGTTCTATAGGTGAAAGTAAATAAACAATGGACACTAGTAAGGATATTGGAATAAATAATAAATATTTTGAGCTTTATCATATGAAGAAAAAGCATATCAAAGCTTAAAGGACACTATACAACAAGATCAAAATATTAACAAGGAATTGTCTACTCAATATGATCCCAATATAGGTATGAACATTCCTACTAAAACCTAAGGAATGTGCCTCATGAAATTTTGAAGACTCTCTTGACCTACCACACACCATTTAGGAGAATAAAAGTGGTAGAGAAAACACAATGTTAGATGTTAATACCTCTAGCATTAACAAGAAAATACCAAAAAATAAGTAGGAGAAGTCAAAAGATTCCTTAGCAAATCCAAGAGAGGATGAATGTAATGAAAATAAAGGTTGTAAAATTATATTTGGGAGTAGAATAATAACTACTTCGAGCTACAAGCTTATTGGTAGTGGTAAGGGCTTTGGCCTCTCTTTGATATGTCCAAGGTTCAAACCCCACTTAGTATGAGGGGACCAAGGTCCCTCATAAAAAACTTGTGTAAACTCATTGAAAAAATTTTATTAAAAAAAAGACCTAATCTTGATACTAACAAGGAAAAAAGAAAAAAACCTTCAAATTATCAAGCAAGAGCTATGGAAGTAAGAGTAAACATAGACAAAGGAACACAATCTAAGTTGTTTGAACTTATATTTACTAAATAGCAAAATGATATTGATAATTCGTAGGTAGGGCCAACAACCCCTAATGAGACACATCTCATGGAATATAAGGGGTACTAAAGTCCTCTCAAAGCAAAGGTGTATCAAATACCTATGTTTAAGTAATAAGCTTTATATTCTTTATATCTAGAAAACTAAAATGGAAAAGGAAGAAGTTTCCAAAACTATGAAAGCAATATGGGTAAAATATGAATGGGATGATATGGATTAAGGAGTAGCAAGGAGAATTCTGACATGTTCAAATCCAATTAAAGCCTCTTGTGAAATCATTCATAAAACTAGGAATCATGTAGCCTCATTAGTTATATGCTAATTTGTAGATATTCATTTCATCCTTATCAATATCTATGGACATACAACTCAGTTAGCTAGATCAAAATTAGGAAGCCTTTATGAGAATTAAAGACCAAGAAATCCAATTCATGATCATAGGAAATGTTAATTCCATAAACAAACGGGATGAAAAATTAAGGGAAATCAGGAAAATAACTCAAATTAAGAGAGTTTTTTCAACTTTTATTCAAAACATTAGTCTATGGGAGGTTGAATTTAAAGAGGACAACTATACATGGACCAACAACTAGATAGGTTGGAACCTGATAGCAAAAAAATAGATAGATGCATACTCTTAGATCATTGGCTAGATGAAGGGACTTGTGCTAAAATTAATACCTTAATAAGTATTAGTTCAGATCACTAGCTAATAAAAGTTAAAATGGTGATAAGTGAATTCAAAAAAATATCATATTTTATATATGAGCAGATGTGGAAAGACCATCCTCAATTTGTTGATATGATCACACAAACATGGAATTCTTCAGGAAATGTTAAATTGTATACACTTCCAAAATAAATTGAATCAATGACATCAAGATTAAAAAAATGAAACAATAACACATTTAGAAACATTTTTGATAATAAGAAGAACTATTAAAAAAAAATCAAATTTCAAAAAAGTGAGCACAATAATCCAAGATCAAAGGAAAGAGAGTTGCTTAGTGAATATCATAATATTTTGAGTAAGGAAGAGAAATTATGGATATTAAAATCTACAAAGACTTGGTTAAAATAAGGAGATAAAGATAGAGTATTTTCATAGGATGGCAATAATACAAAGATCAACATTCAAAATTAGTAGAGTTAAATCAGTAGAAGGGGTTTAGATTAAAGACCAAAGTGAAAATAGAAAGGAGGTAAGGCATTTTTACTAGAATATTCTAGGATCAGAGGAGATTGAAGTTCTTAATTATAAAGTATTGCAAGAAGTACCTTCAGTTATAATAGATGAAGACAATAAAAAACTGATGGAGTTTATTACTCTAGAAGAAGTTCATTCAAATATTTTCTCTTTTGATAAGGATAAATCTATAGGTCCAAATGGATTCTCTATAACATTCTATCAACATAACTAGGAAATAATAAAGGATTCTTTATTGGTAGAAGTGGGGCAGTCTAGGGTAAAACAACACATACCTTATAAATTTTATGTAACATATCTTACCCTAATTCTAAAAAATAAGGATGTAGAATTGTTTGATTTAGTTAGGCCTATAATCCTATGTAATATGGCATTAAGACCACTATGAGAAAATTATTTTAGAATAGCAAGGAGGATTTGTGAAAGGGAGACATATTTTGGATGGGATCATAGTAGCTCATGAAGTATTGCATTCAAAATGTTCTATAAAAGAGAGCAATGATCTTAAAACTTGATATGAATAAAGACTATTTTAGGGTTAAATGGAATTTTATTTTTATAGTATTACAAAACTTTAGATTTTGGAAGAAATGGGTTAGATGGACTAAATCTTGTATCTTTACAATACCATGTTTAGCCTTGGTCAATGGGCTAGTAACAAAATGATTTAAATCCAATAAGTTCTTAGACAAGGAGATCCTCTACCACCATATTTGTTCATTATTAAGGTAGAGGTATTGGGAAGTAACTTTAAGAAGGCATACAAATATGGGCTAACAAGTGGACATAAGGCTAGTAATAACTTTGAAAAAATCATTCATCAACAGTTTGTAGATGATATTGAAGGCTTTTGCACTATTCTTCCTACTCAAGAAATATAAATAAGAAGAATATGAAAAGGTAAATGAGCTATATATAAGAAGAATAAGTATATCTTCTTATTACATTAATGAAATTATATAATGAATAATGGAACTAAGAGTCCAATATAGGTTTTACAAAATTACTCTTTATATTTCTCAAATGACACTTGGTCTAACTTACATGACACTTGGTATGAACACCAAATGATGGAATAAATTCTAACATCCCCCTATAATACATTATTTGGTATGAAATTCCCTTGAGTTGCTTAAATGATCTCTGAATGTTTGAGAATGATTTGATTCCTTCCAACAATGACTCTAAATTTAAAATTATTCTAGTAGAGTTTATTGTTTCCATAGGGGAAGTATTATCTACTTGCTAAATATTCTTCTCTTTCTTGACTAAGATTGCATATATATCACCAAACAAGATATCACTTTGGAATGGAAATGGTTTTGAAAGTCCTTCTTGAACTAGTTGAACAATATCCCCTTTGATATTCCCTGGCATGTCCTTGAGAATTTTATAGAAGGCCTTGAAAGCTTCTAGGGTTTCTTGTTTTAGAGGCACACTCATGAGCCAAACCTGCAACATTTATTTGCTTTGGAATCCTAGTTCTTGGATTTATTGGTATATTATGAGTTTACCTCGTAATTTTATGTGGTTGGTCCTAGAAGCTGACTTAGACCAGGTATGGTTGATAGCAGCTTATGCCTTGGCTAAGATATTATCACACTCTTAGACATGTTAAATATAGATTCAAATTTACTTTACCTCATCAAACACTTGATCCTAAAGATACTTGATGATATAGATGGTTGTGATATTAATCTTCATTGTTTCAATTTATTTTTGGAGACTCTTTTTGGATAAATTAAATATCTTGATCTCCACTTATTTATGCTTCAATGATTATGTCAACTTCTATACTTATGCCTCTATCTATCTTGCTAAGTTATTATTTTCTTGCTCTAGTTATCTCTATTTTATTACTTGATTGACTTGTTATTATAGCCCTCGATGCTCCAATATCAAAATATTTAACTCCTCTAATTTAGCAATATCCTTCTACTTTCTTTGGCCTTCCACCTTCTTCCTTTTTTATGCTACTACCATCTCCTAATTTTGATTTTTTGTAAGGTGGTTCTCCATGGCCAACTAAAGATAGATTAGTGATATTATTAGGTTGGTTTGTCCAAAAAATTATACATGCCGAAGG
This sequence comes from Wollemia nobilis, assembly GCA_028583015.1. Taxonomy (NCBI): domain Eukaryota; kingdom Viridiplantae; phylum Streptophyta; class Pinopsida; order Araucariales; family Araucariaceae; genus Wollemia; species Wollemia nobilis. Next base: position 8,229 of record JAQPPZ010013104.1, read on the forward strand.
TGTCATCCATTCTAAATCCAAGGATATAATTGAGTGAGGAAGTCTAATATCATTGTGGCTATTTAGGTAGCATCCATTGAATGTGCTTCCATGAATAATATTCATTTACCCCTTATTCCACCTATCTTCTAAGTAAATATATTTTCTTTATGGCCATGCATTCACCTTTAACTATCTTATTAATAACCTCTTGGGAATTATGTAGGTGCTCATCCATAATATACATGCCTTTGAGTCTCGATGGTGTGATAGTTTATAATGGAAGGCAAGTTATAACTTATGTCACACAAGCCTAGATATATATAATTGTGACCATATGCATGGGGTTGGAAACTGAGCTAGGTTGAGTGCCAATCTAGAGTCCCATTTTAGGAGTTGTGTATGTAGGTATGTTAAGCAAATAATCAATTGTTTGAACTTATGGTATTTTCATTTCTATGACTAGCTCGACATCCTTAGAAGATAAGACAACTTCCACTTGATTTAGTAGAGCTGAATTGGGTCAATCACATGTGGGAATCCATGACAAAGTTGGATGGTAGAAGAGGAGAAGGATGTGGGTGAAGTGGGGATAAATGATATGGTGGGACATGGTGGTATAGTAGTGGTAGAGAGTGTGGGAAATTATGAAAAGTGGATGATGTGGAATTGGTTGCATCTACTTCTTTGAATGCTATAGTGAGTACTACCTCTTTTTTCTTTGTGAGTAATGGCTACACATATTTGGGGTGACATAGGTGTAATAGAAGAAGGGAAAATGATAGAGTATGTATGTCATCTCATCCTTGGTAAGGTTGGTTGTTATGTTTGAATAGCCTTCATCGATATTCATTGGTTCTCCTTGGGTCAACTCTTTTCTACCTCTAGTCTCTCCATTCCTGATATGGTTTCTTTCTTGGCCTAAAATACTCCTCCTATAAAAACTTTAGAAGTCTACTTTGGTTCAACTTCTATCTCTTGTCTCTTCATCTTCATCCTAGTCTACATGGACCCTTATTCTTCTATTATTCTTCTTTGGTAAGCTTCTTTTGTTATTACCTTTACTATTATACTCAGTTTTATGATGGCTTCTTGGTTGAAAAAATATAAGAGGAGGGGAATTACAGTTATAGATATTTTTGTTTTTGCTTCTTGACCTCTTGCAGATGCTACTCATCCCAAATCTTGGATAATTTATCATCAAACCTACATTTTGATAATATATCATGGCCTTATTTAACTATTTCATATCCCATTCTAGAATATACCATCAAATTTTCTAGACTTCATCCATGTCTTATCTTGGTGAATGAACTAATGGTTTGATGATTTACATGCCAATACAAGTTAGTTTTCTTTTATTTATTTCCTTCCTATTTCAAAATTTACCTATAAAATTATATGCATGGAAAGGGTTTTATTTGAAGGCCTTCTACCTAATTTCCTAAGCCTAGTTAGAATTTATATACATGCACAAATTATGCAGAGACTGCAATATGGACTCCCAAGTTTATCTTCTACATTTTGGGCATTAGTATGAACCCTTCAGAGGGAAATTGGTTATATTTATTTAAGCACCTACTGTTAATTTATTAGAATATATATATTCTTCAAATAGCCAAATAGACTAGCCACATTTGTCCCAAATAATATTTTTGTCATCAAATTGGTTAGGCAATTGGATCTAGTAGATAGGCAATTTGGGAAGGCATTTTCTCACTTAAGTTCATTTTGTCTTCTAAATATAGCTAGCATTCATAGATGTATATGGTCAAAATGCCTTTTCTAATTAGAACATGGTTATGCATAGTGGTGGATATCTACAAATTGGGTGAATATTAGGATTTCCAAAATTAGAAATTGGCAAATATGATGACCCTCGATGTTGGCCCATTTGCTTAAAATTTTTGGGACTAAGTTTTTCTTAGGGTAAATTTGCCATAATATATATCCAAACATAGGCATATTTGTACTCTTTGGAAATATATTTTCACACCTGATCTAATGGTGGTGTTTTTATGAAGTTATAAGGTGATTTAATAGGTCAAAATTTTTCCTAAATATGACCTTATTTTTTAGGGCTTCAAATGCCCCAAATTTTGGTGTGAAGATGATTGATTTTATTTTCTTAGGATTCACCTTGATTCACCTTGATTTTTATTAGGATTCACCATTTTTTTACAAGTACATTTTGAGTCCAACCCCTTATGCATAACCCTAAATTAGAATTTTAATGAAATCAACTTTGGGATCATAGGCCTATTTTCACTAATGGATACCATAAAAAACCTCTTAAGCCTCCTCTTAATGTGTTATAGAGCCCTTGCTTAATGGGATCATAGATAGGTGGCTTCTCTCATTGTTGAAAATGTTGGACATATTCTAGCCTTTCCAAATTGCCTATCTACTAGGTCCAATTGCCTAATCTTTTTTGATGAAAAAAATTTATTTGGGACAAATGTGGCTAGTCTATTTGGCTCTTTGAAGAATATATATTATAATAAATGAATAGTAGGTTCTTAAATTAAGATAACCAATTTTCCTTCGAAGGGTTCATACTAATGCCCTAGATGTAGGAGATAAACTTGGGAGTCTTTATTGCATTCTCAGCTTAATTTGTGCATGTATATCTATATAAAAATCATAACTATACATATTACAACCACTATAGAATATATTTATATAATTGAATTTTGATAATGGTTTACCTTCATTCCCCTTTTGGTTTAAGTTAAGGTTAGGAAATATTATTTTGATTAACCATACCAGGTAGGAGAAAAATTGAAGACCTAGACATCTTTAAACATCTCCAATTGTAGATTCATCATCTTAGAAATATAGGTTGTGTAATTAAATAATTTTGGGTGCCATACTATATCCATAACTGTGTGGAGCATTCTTAACTACTCCTTCCTCATGTACTCATATGTACCTATCCTAATGATAAAAGTGATGGTAGAAAACATCCATTGCACTTCTTCTTTGAAAAATTCAATTCTAAGTGACAACTTGAAGCCCTTAAAACCTATCACATTTTTAAGTTGAGTTTCCAAAATTGCTTCCCAATACCACTTGATCCTATTATCAAAAATTGGGTTGTGCATTTTCAAAGCAAGTAATCCACCCATTATGCTAATATTCAATTTGCATTGGTTCCTTAATGGCCATGGCTATGATTATGATTAGATGCATATCCCAATTCATGGGTATAATGGCCTATTGTTACTTATTGTATCTTGTAGTGCAATCATCTGCCATATTTGGGCAATCCTATGTGTGTGGCATAAAAAATTATCCCAATCCTAAACTCCACAACCTAGACACAATCCAAGAGTCACTTGAGTTCATGTCATACCACAATCCAAGAGTCACTTGAGTTCATGTCATACCTATTGATATTTTTGACCCAAGAGGCTTTTGGGATGAACTTAAAACTCCCATATTACATGAGAGAATAGAGTGTTTAGAATATTTATATGGACCCCTTATTTTTCTTCTACTTTGGTTTCTAGGGAAGTGCCTGCCCATTTTCCTAACTATTTTGATATTTTTGTTTTCTTTATGTGGAGTGTTGTTTAGTGGTTTACTTGAAGAGAGTTTCAAGAGCTTGTTCACTTTCCTTCTCTAGATTCACTTTGATAATTTCCTTAATTGAATAGGTATATATTGTAGCTTAATCCACAATTGAGTATTTTTAGCTCAAATTTTGTAAGAGACTAAAATAGTTTAAATATTTTTTTGTAAGTTTGATCTATCAATCTTATTTTCAAATCAAAAGCTTAGTTTTAGGGTTATGCACAAGGGCAAATTTCGCAATTTATAGCAAATTTTAGGATTTTAACATTTTTTATTTTGCTAATTTTGGGACCCTAGAGGTCGGCCCATTCACCCAAAAATTATGGGAATTAATTTTTTTAGGGTAAATTCACCCCTGTACAATATGTATTCCCGCCTAATATTCGCCCTAAAATTATTTTAAAAAAAATTATCCCACCCAATTCGCCTCTTGTACCCCCACTATATATAGGTAACCTTGGAGGTTGGGAGCAACACTCATAGTCTCAAGATGACTATCACAAGGCGACCACAAAAAGTGACTGGTAGAAGCGAGTGACAAAAGGTGACCTACAGAAGCGACTAACATGACACGATAGTCACAAGGCGACTGACATGGCATGACTGTCACAAGACAACTGACACAACACAACTGTCACAAGGTGACTGACACGCCACAACTGTCAAGCATTGACTAACACACATGATCGATCACACCCGTGACATCACCATGCATAGCAGCGACACATCGTGACTAGCACAGTGTGACTAACATGTCGTGACTATCACAATGCAACTGACACATCACAATTATCATAGTGTGACTGACACACCATGACTGTCACAAGGTGACTAACACATTGTGACTATCACAAGGCGATTGACACAAGCAACTATCACAAGATGACTGTCATAAAGTGACTATCACAAGGTGACTGTCACATTACGACTGTCATAAGGCGATTGACATATAGGGCCAACCATTTGTCGATAAGTTTCTATTATCAATTATATTTCTTTTTTATACATTTTTGTTCATTGATGCTCAATAAGGAGGTTTTCCTATTATTTGGGCACCAATCTCAAGCTTCCTTGGGTCAGATATTATGTTGTCTTGAATAGTAGTTCTCTCTTTAACCAGTTATTTCCATTTTTCAAAATGATTTTCTTATTACTCTTCTATTTATATAGGTAAAATGTCACATGTTGGTAGTGGAAAGAAGGGAGGCCAGTCTTCCAATTTCGATAAAAGGAGTATCCTCAAATACTTTCATAATATTTCGAAATCTAGTCAACCATCAACATCTGCACAAATTGAAGGTATGAATGCCTTTACTTACTAACCAGTTAATTTTTGTTCATTGTTAATTTTATATATAATGTCTTCATTCATTAAGAAGGGTGATTTTTGGTGTATGGCTTTGTCCATTGTTTATCTGTATTTTTTAAAAGAAGGTATGCTTTTAACAGAATGTATGCTTTTAAAAAGAATAATGATAATGACCCTGGTATTGAGTATTGACCCTAGTATTATCTCTACAGAAAACAGTGTTGACCCTCGTATGAATCCACTTCCACATAACTACGATAATGAAAAGTCCATAGATGAAAATTTTCTTAAAGAAATGGAACAACAACAGGAAGAGATTCCTGAAACAAACACGCCAAATGGAAAACAAAGTAATAGTTCTTATGCAGTACCCACTTCTGGAGAATCTTCTTCTAAAAAACATAAACGTGCCAGGTCATCTAGATGGACAATTAACAGATCATTTCAGCCTGATTGGGTTTCAGATTTTCCATTTGTTGAGCCAGTGCTTCCAGAGAATAGTAATGAGGTAATAACAGAATTGAGATGCATAATTTGCAGCTGGAAGCACGAAAAAGATCACAGATTGCAAGTTAAGAAAGATACAGTAGAAAAACATTGTGGAAAGGTTTATATAAAAACAAAAGAAAGTGATGGACCAATACAAAAAAATTATAGGTGGAAGGATGCATCAGAGTGTGCCCATATCAGATATGCACAAGAATATGATAAAGCAATGAAAGAAAAACAAACTTTGGTTGAGAAAGGTGCAACGATTCAAGCCCAATTTCAAAAAATGGAAAAGTTCACTTTAGCTTCAAAAAGTTTACAGTTTGTTGTTGTACTCACTATTCTTAAAAAGGGTAGACCTATGTCAGATTTCATTGATTATAAATCTCTATTTTGACTAGCTGATGTGCAGAACTTACCCAACGTCCATTGGTCAGATCGAAGTGGTTGGGAAATTGTAAAATGTCTGTCATTGGTTGAGCAAGATGACCTCAAAGAGAAAATTAAAAAGGCCAAATTCATATCACTTTCAATTGATGAGGTGACTGTTGTTGACAACACATCTTGGATTTGCATGCATGTTTACACATTGGAAAATCATTTAAGGCAACCTCATTTACTTGGACTACGCAAGATGGTGGAAAATTGCAATGCAGAAAACATCTACAATGTTGTTGTTTCTAGTTTAAAGGAAATAGCAGGAATGAATGAAATGGAAATAGCCACTAAGTTAATATGTGTCGGAGCCGATGGTGTTGCTACAATGCAAGGACACAGGAATGGTCTTTGTGTTAGACTACAAACATTTGTTACCCCATATTTGATCCCTATTCATTGCATGGCTCATAGAATTAATCTTGCATATAAAATTGTGGATACATTTACAAATGTAGCTAGAGTGGAAGACCTTGTCCATGAAATTCATGATTATTTTTTGTGTAGTCCAAAAATATTTTTAGAGTTTCAACAGTTTGCACTTGGAGTTATTGATGGTAAAAAACTCTTAAAAGACGTGGATACTAGGTGGATTTCAATGTATCAACCGACATATAGAGTTTTCAAAGAATATCAATCCTTGGCAGGGTTTATGTATGTAAACCGTAGGGTAGTTGATAAGGCTAAGGATTTGCTATTACGAATGACTGACTTTGAAACACTTCTCACATTGTGTGGTATTCTTCCAATGTTGGAAGAAATGAATACTTTGATCAAAATTGCACAAGAAAGATCGATTTATATTGTGGATTTCATCAGGGCGAGAAAATGAATTTGCTTACATATTGATACGATGTACGCATCTGGTGAAAGTTTTATGGATCCCATGTTTGAGAGTTGGAGAGCATTGACAAACATGAATGATCCTCAAAACTTTTTGAAGTTCAATATAAACGATCATCTTTGTATTAATGTCCATGAAAAGGAAATTCCTTTATATTGTTTTTGTCAATGAATGGATATTGCTACAAATGAAGTTGAACAAATGCCCATAACATACAACATATTTCATGTAGTTGTAACAGATACAAAAATTAAACTGAAACAAATAGCAGAATCATTGACAAAAGAGATCAGAGACCATTTTCAAAGAGATGAATTGCTTGAGGCTATGGGTGTGGTTAACCCGATATTTTGGAATCCTTGTAATGAATACCAGAATATAAGTGGTTTGTTTCAAAAATACATGGGCAATCTTGCTAGCCATTTCACTAAACCTGTGGTATTCAATGGTATTGAAATCAATGACATTCTCAACAAAGATCTTTTGACAAACCAATCAAACTATTTTGGAACAACAATGTCTGCTCAAGTTTCACAATTTGCTAATCACCATGAAAGGGGTTCTATTTCATGTTTCTAGAAACATTTATATCCCAGTAGTATCCTGCAACATACTATGAGTGAATATTTTAGTTTGTATGAATTATGCCAAATGATGATTTTAGGATCTGTTGAGGATGAAAGGGTATTTAGTGCATTATCATATGTAAAATCTAAAGTTCGGAATAGATTGGACAAAAATTTGGAAAATTGTTTGAGAGTATATGTGTCGACCTATGAGGTTGAGAAGTTTCCTTATGAAAGAGCTTTGTCATATTGGAAATATTTGGCAGAGAGAAGAGGTGTCATGAATACTCTGGATGATCAGGATAATGGTAACACTGATGACACTATGATGACAAATTTTTTGGAATGAGTGCAGAAGAATTTGCACAATCTGAAAAGCGTTTGTTCCAGCTTTCACCATTATGATGCAAAGATGCTTTCATTTCCCAATATTATATTGGGATTTAATTCATTTATTTGATTTGATTTCAAATATTGAGATTTGATTATATTTTGAGACATGTTTTCATGTATTTTGGAATAGAATATTGATTATTGAATCACATATATTACTATTTTTTACATGTATTTTGATTTCATATATTATGCTATCAGTTGTCAATAGAATATGTGTATATTATGATTTCATATATTTTGAAAACCATGTATTGAATAAAGTATAGACCATATTGAAAACCAAATATTACAAACCATGTATTAAATAAACCATGTATTGAAAATAATTTATGGTAAACCATGTATTGAATAAACCATGTATTGCAAACAATCTATTAAATACATATATTGAAAACAATGTATGGCAAACAATGTATTGAATAAACATTATTGATAACAATGTATTGAAAAACATGTATTAACATAAAACCATTATTAAAACAATAAAAAACATGTTATAAACCATGTATTAAAAACAATGTATTGCAAACCATGTATTGAATAAACCATTTATGGAAAACAATGTATTGAATATACAATTTATTGAAAACAATGTATGGCAAACCATGTATTGAAAACAATGTATGGCAAACAATGTATTGAATATCAAATTGATTGAAACCATGTATTGAAATCATGTATACAAACCATGTATTGAAACCATGTATACAATAAACCATGTATTGAAAATAATGTATGGCAAACCATGTATTGAAAACATTTGAAACAAAAGAATAAACCATGTATTGAAAACAATGTATGGCAAACCATGAAAACATGTTATAAAACAATGTACTAATAAACCATTTACAACAAACTAGATATTGGTGCTCCATTATTGCATCCACATAATTCAAAATTATTTATTGCATCCACACAACTGATCAAAACATTACAATATTGAAAGAAAAACTAAAAAGTAATATAAAATTTATGTAATATAAAATAATATGTTTTAAAAGATGTTAAAATACGAGTCTTTGAAACCATGTTTCTTTTCACCACAATGCCACATTCTAGAATCATCAAATAAGGAAACAATAGTTCTACTTTTCTAAGTTTTCTTGTTGCAAAGTGCTTGAAGTGTCAGTTGCATCTACCTCAATATCCTTTGCTTCCAATGCACCAGACCGTACCAAACTATCAATTGTAGTGTTTATCCCCTATAGCAATAAACCTTCTTCCTTCGTGGGATCTTCTTTAAATGGTGCATTCAACTCTTTCTCATTTTATTTTATTGCAGCATCCACATCCAGGCCCTTTTCTTTGATAAGCTTCTTCAACCAATTGTTTTCTCGAATAGTGTGTTGTAGTCTCTTCTTCAATTCAATAGCATTAGTCACACTGATTTTTGCAGTCTTGATCCACGTTTTCATGGCTGACACCTGCTACTTTAAATGCTGATAATTAGACTGCAAAATACAAGAGAAAAATATTAATATTAATTAAAAAATATATTAAAGAAAAAAATGATTTTCAGATATGTGTAAAACTTACATCTGTTGTAAGTCTTGCAGTTTTTGCCACTGCTACTTTCTTCTTATCTAGTTCCCATTCATTGAAATATGCTTGGGCTTCGACATTCAGGTTCTCTAATCGGTCAAGTATAATGGCCAGAACTTCATCACTGCTTGTAGAATCGGCCTTGACGGTGCCAAATTTGGCCTTTAGTAATAGAGCATCGAGCTTTTGTGGCTCATTCTCTACCTTTGAAAATAGCTCCTTTCTATGTCCGAAGTTCTTGTATCGACCATTTATTGCTTTGATCATAACCTTGGCCCGATATTCCCATTGTCTTAATGTATCAATATCTACAAGAAGATTATTAGTAACATTAGCCCTACATATGTTTGCTAATAAAATATTTTTTGAAAAGTTTATTTTATCATCATCGGTCGGATGATGATCGGTGTCGACATGTTGGTGGGGGGAAGAGGAAACATCGATGGCATCTCCTTCAACATTCTCCTGTGCTTCATCACCTAACCCTAGACCATGAAGCAGATCACATGTTTTTAGTGGTAAATTCAAATTATTCATATCTTGATACATAAAATCATCTTCCAGATTGGCATCTGGAGGGGGCATCTGAGAAGCGCTTTCTACATTTGATAAATTATCAAGTGTTAAAATTGGGAACCCCGTCCCTAAAACAACAGATTGACCCACATTGAGTTTGAGTCTGAGTCTAAGTTCCCTAAAGTGGCTGATGCGGCGGTGTGAGGAACTATTTCCCATGCATGCGAGATTGGTTCCTCACCGGTGGTGCGTGTTGTGGTGATTGTTGGACTTGTTGTAGATGAACTTGGCGTTGATGGACTTGCGGTAGGACTGGTTGCTTTTCCTATTGTGCACCCGATGGAAGCATCTATTTTTTGAGTCTTTTAAATCTAGTCGGTCCCTCTACAAAATTTAACATGAAAATTATAAATTAAAACTAGTTTTAAAAACAATGCCATTAAAATATAATAATTTTAACTAAACATACCCGACTCAGACTCTGCAACCATTGTCGTTGATGGTGCAAGTGTTGTCCTTTGCTCTAAAAATAGTTAAAATATTTTCTCAAACTAAATATAATTGAATATTGTTAAAATACATTATTAAAATTAGAACTTTTGAAAAATATGTTTACCTTGTGAGCTGGAGGTTTCATCTTCAATGTTCACTGTAGCAGATGCATGTCCAGAAGTAAGAGGAGCAACACATGTATGTTGTCCATCAGGAGACCTCCTACGTTTACGGGTGGAAGGTACCGATGATGATTGCGACTGCGAGTCAGAATCGCCAGACGCTTCTTGAATCCTGATGGCGGCATCCCTTTTACTGGACGAGTGAGCTGCTCTTCTCTGTTTTCAAAAGAAAATTAGAAAATAACAAGATTGATTGAAATTTGAAAAGACAAAAAAGAGAGACTATTCCAATATATAATTTTACCTGTATTTCATTCTCATTTAACCCAATACGCAACAAATCCGGGTGCAATGCAGTTGGAGGACTTTTTTGTTGAAGATTGTAATATGCTTCATAAAAAAGACAAAGAATATAGTTGTTGGAGGTTACTGTATACGCAGATTGAATTTTTTGCACAGAAAGGAGGTCCTATTTTAGGCGGTTTGAAATGAGTGTGGACCAATCATATCTCCCTCCATCAATACAACGAATCAACAATGACAAAGCCCAAAAGGGTATTTCTGTAGGTCAGCCCTACAGAATAAGCCTTCCCAAGAACAATTCAATACAGGCATAAAGAAATTTATCTATAACGTTGGAAATGTTCAAACCCCTTTTCGATTTTGAAGAATTAACTAAAAAATAGAGAGAACATTATTAGAGAATGGACATTGGAAACAACAATACATCAAAATTAAGGATAAACAAAAATAAAATTTTCAAAAACTTACCTTTCAAATGGTCTGGATTCATGCCATATTTGGATGCCAGCGTTGATTTGTCAGATTCAGTCAACGCATACTGGTTGTTAACAAGGAGACCATCCAAAAATGGTAGTCCTATTAATCGTTGCACATCCGAGGGGTTCACAGTAAAAACAACATCCTTGTTATCAACTTGGATCTATACAGTGGACACATCATGGTCATAGGAACTAACAATACGTTGCATCAAGGAGACGTTGACGTCCAACTGTGGCATCTTCATGACTCCAGCAACTCCGGAGGTGTAAAGCCAGTTGGAATCTCTCCCAGGAATGTTAAAAATGTTCTTGATGTTCGAGCAATAGTAGCTCTTGAATGATACCTTGGAAGGGAGAGGAGAGGAACCACTAGCCATTTCTGAAAATGCTAGGAAAATGCTAGGAAAACACCCTAAAAATGATCAGAAAATGCTCAGAAAACCGCCTGAAAAAGGTCTAAAAATACCCTAAAAATGGCCTGAAAACGATCAAAAAATGCTCAAAAAAACCGCCTGGAAAAGGTCTAAAACCGTTGTAGAAAACGCACTAAAAATACTGGAAAAAGCTCTGAAATTGCTCTGGAAATCATCGTGCGAAAGGTGAAAATGATGTTGCTATTCTATTTATAGAAGTTTGCATGCCTAAAGTCGATGGATGCATGACACGTGGCAAAGGAGAGGACACATGGCAGCATCTTATTGATGGTATTTGGCGATCACGACATGTAAGTCGCCTCTTGACAGTCACCTCATGGTAATCGCGTCATGACAGTCGCATCATGCAACCACATCTCGATAGTCGCACCTTGTCAGTCACTTCATGACAGTTACATCTATTTGTTGCATCTTGACAGTCACACCTTGTTAGTCACACCTTTCTAGTCACCACTTGATAGTCACCCATTGTTAGGTGCGCTTTGCCAGTTGCCACTTGACAGTTGCCCTTTGTCAGTTGTGCCTTGCTAGTCACGCTTTACCAGTCGCTCTTTGACAGTCGCACCTTGTTAGTCGCACATTGTCAGTCGCATCTTTTTAATCATGCTTTGACAGTCACGCATTGACCGTCACGCATTGATAGTCACACGTTAGTCGCCTCATGGCAGTCGTGCTTTGACAGTCGCCACTTGACAGTCACATGTTGCTAGTCACCTCATGGTAGTCATGCTTTGATAGTCGCCTCTTGTCAGTCACTTCGGTCAGTCACCTTGTGATAGTCGCTTCTGTCAATCACCTTTTGATAGTCGCTTTTGTTATTCACCTTGTGACAGTCACTTATGTCACCATTTTTAAGGTTGAAAAATTTGCTGCATAGTTTTCAAAAAATCGCCAATATTTGATAAATTTTCTGCAAAAATTTGAAAAAATTGCCCCAATTTTTATACACCTTAGGACTAAATTTACCCCAAATTTATAAATACACTTTGGGGTCGACCCCTTATTCATAACCCTACTTAGTTAGTGATCTACTAACACATTGAATTAAATTTTTTAATATTTTCAAGTTGTATAGTTGTCAAATCGAGTGTTGTGTTAATGAATTATCGATTTCTTGACTTGGAACATTATGTTTTCTTTTCTATTCAAGGTGCTAGTTATGTTGATGGGTAATTATGTCAAAATCTTAGTGAATTGGAAATAATTCTCATGGATCAACAACACTTGTACTTTGCAATTTTTGGATCTCACCAAGCTTTTATCATTATACAAATGATCCCAATTCATCGATTTTTTCTTTTTTAGGATTTTTTTTATTGAGATCATGATGATATGGGAACAACAATGGAATATACATGGATGAAATAGAGGGATATATTACATATACTCTAGGTGTGATGACACTATCCTTGATGAGGGATTTATAATAAATGTGATGAATAAGACAAAGGGTGTTGCATCATGAAACTACTGGTTCATAGATGCTTCTTCAATGGCCTCTAGGTCTATACCCATAATAGCTCCTTGGTGTAAGTAGTAACATGCTAGGGGTTGTCTATGTTGATGAATCATTACCCTAAGGTTGTCAACAACAACATTCAAAACCTTATAATGTTGCTTTATTTATGCAACAAGGATTTTGGATGCATTAGTATCTTCGTTTGTAGGAATTGAACTCTTATTTCATAGTAGAAAGGTCACATGCACACAATTTTCAACAATGCAAATGAGGATTTAAAGTGGGTATTTATAGTTTTCTTACAACTAAACCCATGCATGGAAATATATTGGCAATCACACACTGTGTCAATGAGTTGAGACCTTTTATTGATGACTTTAGCCTGACATCATCACCCCCTTTATAATATATGCTTGCATGTCAACAAATCAAAGACTTGTGTGTTGATGTCATCATGACATCATCCATTACCTCAAGTTTATTCTCATGATAATGAATCAAAATATTTGTAAGCATAATATCATTCATCCTTTGATCCTTACCCTTGCATTAAGATCATAGTTTTCATCAGCATGACATTGTCTTATATTTTCCATCCTAAGTTGCCAACGGAACATGTATTTTCTTGGCAGATTAAACATCTAAACTTTCTTTGTCCTTCTTACCTTCTCATATAGAATCATTTTTTTTGTCATGTGGACATCATTTTATTTATTCATGGATCACATATCATGTCAATAAATTGCTAAGCATAGGACTTCAATTCCTCTTAAGTTTTATAATAGATATTTTCTTATGTCAATGCCATGCCACCATATTTTGCTAGCAAATTGATGGTATTGCTAGTAGATTACTAACAATTATCCCTTAGTGAAAATTTTGAAAAGTTTTCTTAGCTCCTTAAAGTTTTGATGCCAAATGTTTTAGTACCTAATATAAAAGGGTTAGAAAAAGAGGAAACTTGAGTGTCCTTTTAAATATTTCCACTTAAAGGGGCCATTTTTTATTAAAGAAAGGGAATGCCAAAAATAGAAAACTAGAAAGAAAAACAGGAAAACACTCATTATGTACATATTTACAATCCCCTTTTTGGACTTAAAGGGATCTAAAGTATTGCAAATTCACCAAGATGGATGTTATGGTACCTAGGAATAAAAATATTGGGATGTGATATTATATTGTGTATGGGTATTAAGGATTATTGGCATGGTCCATACATAGCCCAAGGTTGATTATATTATAATAATGAGTGAGATAAGGGTTTAGAATATGACTTCTCAGAGTAGAATTAGAATATGGGTATATAAGGAAGGGATATTTTCATTGTAATCATCAATGAATCATATCAAGTATTCTCTTGTAATAGTCTTGGATGGTGGAGTAAATCTCATTTTGGGAGATATTGTGGAGTGGTTCCTTCCTTAAGGAATAACATTAGTGTTTCCCTAATTGAAGGGTATTATCACATCTTGTCTTTGTGTGGATTAATTTTTCTCAATTGGATATGCGGGATTTAAATGGGCCCATCTATATTACATCATCACCACATACTAGTATTACAAAAAATCTTGGTAATTATCCATGTATTTCTTGGAAAGACTCGAACCTTGTCTCCTCCTTGAATATTGAGGAATCTAATTAGTTGAGCTAATGTCATTTGATGTCTTCATGTGGATTAATTACTATGGGCGATTTATTTAATATTTAGCATATTGTGGATGCTTAATATTTATGAGAAACAAAGGTTCATAACAAGTGGTATCAAGGCAATGGTTTTGGCAAGGTAAAGACTGGAAAAATACAAATTATTCATAATTTTCAAAGAGCTATACATTTTTTCCAAGAAGTCATATTTAGAATATTTTTACACCATTTTGTAGATAATTTTTGGTACTACAAAAATGATTGGTTATATGTTAAATTCTAAACCACATTGAAGGAGTTATGGCTATTTTAAGTTGGGCTATCAAAACTATTTTTTTGGCTATGCAGAAATTTATTAAAAAGAAAAGATAATATCTCTCAATCTGGGAAAGCAAATCAATTACGACTTAAAAATATTTTAAAGAAAATATACGGATCTAATTGTTTATAGAAAAGAATAGATGAGATTTGAGAAATTTTATTTTTGAGAAATCACACTTTATTAAATTCCAATTGCTTTTGGAATTTTTTTGGGTTGAGGTCATGGAGTCACCAATATTCATTGGAAAGGATGATTTTTATACTAAGGAATGGTAAAAAAAAAAAAAATATTTAAAATCCATTAATTTTGCATGGAAATGTAAGCTTAGTGATTCTTTATGAGAGGAAGCTTTATCTTGGTATATGAACTTTGTTTGTGCCCATAATTTTACATACACACGAGAAGAATTTGAAGACACATTCTTAAGAAAATGGGAATTTGAGAATAAAAAGGATAGCTAATTCAATGGATACACTCAAAGGATATGAAAAAGAAATCAAATGTATTCAGGAAGGGAAAAAAAGAAACAAATTTGGATGATTTTTTGAAGGTTGAGGAAACCACAACTTCAGTATCAAATAGGTCAAACAATGATCAAAAGGATCTATTCGAATCTAAAAATTCTATATTATAGGTTCATGGTTGCATTCAAAGGAAAAAAGTTATTATTTTCATAAATCATAGTAGCAAGTATACTTCCATTTTGCTTTGGCTAAGAGGTTGCAAGTTCAAGCAACAAAAATTAAAGACACAAATAGAGGGGTGTGAATGTCTATATTTTTGAAGTTTTGAAGATTACCATGGATAAATAAGTTTTGCAATTAGATTTTCATGCTATTGATATGGATGATGTGGATATTATTTTAGGTTATCCTTGGTTGAATTCTTTGGGTAATCTTAACATTAATATGCAAAAGGAGTTCATGAAGTTATGGTATAGGAAAAATAAGATAATATTATAGGATATTTATTAGCTTTAGAAGCAAGGATCCAAGGAGAAACTTGAAGTAGCTATGGTAGGAAAACAAGTTAAGGAACAAGTAGAGGACTCAAAAGCTAAGTCTATAACAAAAGCAATAGCAAAGTCCAAAGAAGAAGAAACAATAAATCCAAGGAAGCTTAGTTACAAGAGCGGATATATGCACCAAAGGAAATGCAAATGAGAGAAGAGCTTGAGGAAGAATTAAAAATAGTAAAAAAAGGCTAAAGAATCAAAGGAAATAGCATGTCAGCTAAATATTATAGCATATTTCCACCCCACCACCATGAGCGACAATAATCTTAGAGGCAAGGTTTTGAGCATCAATATTATTATGGATCTACATGGAGTCAAAAATGCATCAAGTATGGTAGTGTTTGGAAGAAAATCATAGTATTCTAGATTTTAGAGTGGAGCAGCAACATCATGTAACAATAGGACCAATCTTTCAAAATGTCATAACAAAGTATCAAAAGCATGTAGTCTATAAATTAGTTATGGATATTCAAGTGGTACAATAGCAGCTCTGCATCATTTCCCACCATAAATCAATATTTCACTCAGATGGAGGGATGTTCAAGATTAGTACCAGCTGTCAACATTTCTTAGCAAATCATATCATCTAGTTTTTTCTCATGTTTCAAGGATGAAATATTTGTAAGGAGGGTGGAATGTTATGATAACTAGGAATAGGAATATAGGGATATTGTGTATGCATGTTATGGATAGTTGGAATGAGCCACACATAACACAAGGTTGATTATATTATAATAATGATTAGGATAAGGGCTTAGGAGTCGACTCCCCAAAGTAGCATTAGAATATGGGTATATAAATAAGGGATATTGTTGTTGTAATTATTAATTAATCATATCAAGTATTCTCTTGTAAAAGTCATGGATCATGGAGCAAATATCATTTTGGAAGATATTGTGGAGTGGTTCCTTCCTTAAGGAATAAAATTGGTGTTGCCCTACCTAAAGGGTATTATCACATCTTGTCTTTATATGGATTAATTATTGTGGTTATTTTATTTAATATTTATCTTATTATGGATGTTTTTATATTTATGAGAAGCAAAGGTTCATAACATTGGTCAATGGTCTCCTATCCATTATGACTAATAAGTAGGCATTAGCCCATATGACCTTGTCTACTTGGTATGGTCTGCTCCATAGAGAAACTTTTCATGTTTGTGTAGTTTGGCCCTATCTTCATCGTATTTTAGCATCATATATCCTTATTTGAGTTCTACATTATTTTATTTCTTATCAAACACCTTTTGAAAATCATCTAATGCTTGATAAATTTAGTGAAGGATTTCTCTCTATCTTTGTCTAGTTGTAATAAAATGTGCATTATGACTTGTATTGAAGCAATGTTAGTGTCTTCTAGCTCCAATTGTTTGGATATTTAGAGTGAACAAAGTTATAGATTTATCAACATTATTGTTTTACTAAATTTCAACCTATAAGGTGAGGTCTCTAGTAAAACATTAGGAATGATCCTATCTTCCCATAAGACTTTTTTTAGTTTGGTATGCTAGTTTCTCTAGGATTCAATAAGTATTCTTTAAAAGATCTTAAAGATGTTTTTTTTTTGGGGGGTTCTTCAAAACCATTTCCATGTGGATAATAGTTAAATAAACTTGTACAAACCCAATCTAGTGCAAATTGTAGAAGCTTAGCTCCTATGAATATCATGGCATTATCAATGATCATCATTAAAGGTTTTATATACCTTGTGATGATATATTCCAATAAGTAGATGATTGACTACTAATTTTTGGACTTTATTAAAACTACTTCAATCTACCTAGTAAAATAATTTTTGGTGGTTAAAATTCATTTTTTTCTAGTACTAGATAGAGGATTAATATTTTTTATGAAATATAGGTCCCATTATTGAAAAGACTTCATTATGACCATGAATCTTATAAGCATAGGTGCCTTCCTTCTATAGCCCATGAACATTAAACATGATTTACACTTATTTACCATTGAAAACTATTAATGAATATGGTAAGCCAATATATCATACCCTAAAAATATTATGAATAGTCATATAAGCTAAATAAATATCATCCCTATAATGATATTCCTTCAACAAGAATGTATTCCATCATTCCCTTTAAAAAAAAAAATGTCATTAATCTAGATGTAATTTATAGTTTTTTTATTTTATTTAAATCTCTCTTTTTTTAGTCTTCAAACACCTTGATACCTCTCTAGTCAACTTGTATCTCCTTATGTCATTCAACCATTCATAATGCTTATCTAAATCTATTTCCTCCATGAGGGTTACCTATGAGATGTGATATAGCCAAAAATTCACATAGGACCCGTCCTCTTCAAGTTTAATTGACTTAATCTCTATATTAAATTCTTGAAATTTATTAATACAACTAGCTCTCTTTTATCAAGTCCATAGCACACCAGCTCAAACAAAATAACAAAAAAACGCACACAAACCCACAAAAAAAATCCAAATCACATAAAAAAACACACCACAAATACACCAACCCGTAGTACAAACCACATCCCAAAACCCCCCCACCCCCCACCCACCCACACCACCCACCCCACCCCAACCCACCCACCCCAACACCCAACCCCCCCACCACCACCCCCACCCCCAACCCACACCCCCCAACCACCCCCCACAACCCCCCAACAAACCCCCCCACCCCCCACACCCAAACACAACCCACCCCCACCCCCCCACACAAACACCAACCAAAACCCCCCACCCCCAAACCCCCACACACACAACAAAAAAAGGGTATCTAGACTACCCAGCTGCAAATTGTCAATCATTTATAGGAAACAAACTTCAAGACCTACGAGCCAATGATGAAACGCATATGCAACCAACAGATAATCCCCACATTGGTAACCCCCAAAACAAACACAGATAAATTTGGATACAAAACAAACAAATAGCCAGCAAATATACCCAAAAAAGAGGCCCAGCCAACAACGTAAAACAACAAGCAAAGCACCAGACAAAAAAATACCACCCACCCAGAACACATAAATACCACAAAAACCCAACCGACAAACAAAGCAGTCCCAAACATAGACCAATAAGGTAAAACAACCAAAAAGCAAGCGCTAAAAACTTGACCACATTAAACCTTGGACCAAACAAAAAAAAAAGCACAAACAAAGAAAAAAAAAAAAAAAAGTGAAACAATCCAAGCTAGCACATCAAAACGACATTGAGACTCAACGCAAGAAAACACAGCACTAAACTACAAACAAAAACCCACAAAAAACAAGAACCAAACGCCAGAAAAAAACAAAAAAAAAAAAACACAAACAACCAAAACAACAAATAAAAGACAGCACAAAATGAAAAAACAACACAAAAAGGCCAACAAAACAAAAGCAAAAGAGTGGGACCAAAAGAACCCAAGACAAGGTCAGGAAGCTGGTTTTTCAAAATATCGAATAAGTTTAGCAATACTTATATAGACAAACCTTCAAATTAATGAACAATAATGATCAATCCCTTATTTGTAAAGTATTTCAATAGTATAGTTAAGTGCAAAACCAGCAATGGCTAGAAACAAGGAAAGACAAGGACAAGTAGGTTTTAGGCTAAAACACTCAACAATAGATCATTGCATCATATTGAAACATATCATTGAAATTATATGGGAGGTAAAAGGGGATCCATATTGCTATTTTGTTGACTTCAAAAAAACCTTTAATACAAGGAATAGGATGGAAGAACTAGACAAACCTGGAAAATATAGGGCAACCTATAACAAAGTGCATAGGATGTAAGAACTAGTCATACAAATATAGGGCGACTTGTGTTTGTATGAAGAGGTCCAAGACAAAATAAAAACACAAGAAAGTATCTAAAATGTTTTGGAATTGACATAGGAGTTAAACAAAGATGAGTGGTATCCTCAACTTTAATTGACATATATTGATAAGTTAGAAGAATGGTTCAATGTAAGTGGAGAGGAAGGTGTCCAACTAGCCAATTATGTGGTAAAGCTACTTTTGTATGTAGATGTCATTTTAATTGCAAGGACAACACAAGGGATAAGAAAGCATTTAAAAGCCTTAAAGCACTTTTGCAAGGAAGGTGGCATGTAAGTAAATATTAGCAAAACCAAGATAATGGTTTTCAATTTTCACGACTCAAAAGAAAGAAAATAGTTTCACGACTCAAAATAAAGAAAATAGTTAAAGCTTCTAATTTGAAGGGGGTCTTAGAATAAGCAACATAATACAAGCATCTTGGTGTAGATTTCAATAATAGACTTTGTTGGACAACTTGAAGATTGAATAGAATAATGTAAGGCTAGAGAGCACTCTTAAATTGTAAAATAGATATAGGGAGAAATTTGTGGGATTAAAAGACCATCCGAGTCTTATTTGAATTTTTGGTAGTACAAGTGGTGCTTCTGTTGGTCATGAATCTACCTAAGTAAAAAATATTATTTGTGTGCCCTAGACCCGACCAACATTGAAAGGACAAAGGAAAGGTACCGGTCAACCCTAATGTTGCACCAATTCATGGAGAACCAACTGATAAAGGTGCCCCATTTCAAAGAGTTTCTAGCTTTGCCAAAACCCTTGATGGATTTTAAAAGCTTGAATATGTATTCTATGTTGGCCTGGGTGTTTGGTCTTCCTATCGATACCACATTATACAAATGACAAGCAGTGATGGTGCAATGTATTACGCAAGTAGAATTTTACACCCCTACAACTTTGCAAGCAAGCACAAATCCTATATTCTTTAACTAGGCATATTACATGGCCCGAGTAATGCACACCCAATTGGAGAGAATTCAAAGCGAAGAAGCAATTTTATTCAGGCACACTTCTTTTTTGGCCTGGTATTTCTTCTTTCACATGCACCAGCAATTTTCTTTTATTGCAGTGAAGCAAGCAGATGAGGCATATAATAAGTTACCAGTATATTCATGGACTTCGAGCTTGTCAAGGGGAGAGTCATTCTATAATTTTAACCGTATGTTCTTGGGTCCCGCCTTCGAACTTATTTTCTATACAAGTGAAAGAGTGTCGAGGGCAATGGGGGAGGAGGTTGTCACTAAGGAGAAAGGAGATATTTTCTTGTTGATGTAGGGTGTCGTGGTGCAAATTTTTGGCTTCACTGGCAAGTCATTTCTCCTTCCTTATTTTACTACCAAGCGCCTCTTTGCAATGGAAGTCGTTCGGCAGACCGACTTCATCAACAAAATCTACGGGGTAGGATGAGGCAAGAAGACTATTTGCACCATGCCATTTTTCTTTAGTGGCATCGAAGTTGACCAAGTCAGCCAAAATAAATTGCTTAATGAAGCACTCTAGAATATGGGCATGGTGGAGTTACCTCAGTGGTGGAAGTATGACCCTTTGGGTCAGTTCGCAGATTTTATTAATGCCAAAAAATTTCATTGTTGTCCCAAACCTGATATTCAATGGCACAGATATAATCCAAAAGGGTAGATCTCGAATGGCATGTTGAGCAGATGATGTTGCTTCCACTTCCACCATGTCATGATTTTTATGAGATGGAGGTTGAGTACAATCTCATAGTTTACAGGCATAAGATTCCTCCCTCGGGTTTGTTTGGAAGGATGAAAGAACAATTGACAACTTGGTCTAATGAAAAAATTACCAACTGGTGGGTTATGAGGGTCCACAAAGGTAAAACCAGGTCATCTTATGGTTTGATAATGGATGAGGCATTTTCGGACGTCTATGATGAGTACTATGATGGCTATCAGCCAATCTCTTTTGCCAATATTGTGCCTCAGAATTTTCAAAGATCTGACAACGAAGAGATTGTGGCTGAACATGAGCAACACGTGGTTGAATAAACGCCACTTGTGGAAGAAGAAAGGTAATCGTCGCCAGAAGTGCAACTCTATCGAAAGAAGAAATATAAGCGTGAGGCACTCCCTTTCCAAAAAATATCCATAAATCCTAGAACAGGTGCAATTCCTTCATCTGAGGTGAACCCTCCTCCTACAGACAAAGCCACACAGGCTAACATTTTAGAAGATCCTCCTTTGGTTCAGGCAAAACTATTTTTCGAGCACATGGAAGCCATATATCTGGAGAAGGAGGCAATGGAGGAGCAAAATAAGGGTGAGCCAGTGCCACAGTCGCCCTCATCACTAGCTTAGAAGGTGTCCAAACCCAAAGGTACATTTTCTATACCTTCTTCCCTTTATCTTGAGCATTCGATGACTATTGCACCTATTTTTGTAGTTTTTGCTTCCATATCCCCTCCATTTGGCATACCTACCACCTCCATTTCACTTCCTGTTTCCCAGTCTCTAGTCATTGATGCTCCCTCTTATTCTATTCCCACTTCTACTATTTCTCTTTCTTTCAGTTCTTTCACATCTGGTCCCAACCCATTTTTGCTCCCTTCATCCTTTATTCTAGTAATTTCCACTGTGGCTATAAGTACGCAATCTCCTCTTTGAGTGAGTGTAACTATAGTCGAAACCCTCACTTCTGTCCCCTTAACCACTTTATTTACATCAACCATTCCTATTTCCACTTCCCTTCCCGAGCCAAAACTTCAACAGACTTGCTTTCCTCCTGCTCCTTTTCTTGAGTTGTAGGTGTTGCTGAAGTCCGGAGATATACATTGTACCAAAGCATCCTGTTGTAGCGAAGATGAGCCGAGCCCAATTAAGTGCATCGCAATGGTTGAAGATCCATAAGAGAAAATAATATGAGGCTCTAGGGAAGGCATTGAAGAAGGTTGCTTTTGATCTTGAAACCATGGAGTTGCATACTATAAAAATGATTCCCCAGGTCCAGAATCCTCAAGTAAAAATGACTTCAAGTGATTACACTTGTGAAGTCATTACAAAAGACCTGAAAAAATTAACACCACGAAGAAGCTGGGGAATATGTAGGTGGACATGAGATCTACTTGCATGATGAGCATTACAAGAAAAGTTTTTTCAAGGCTGAGGAGAAGATTATTGAGTTGAATAATGCTCTAGCCGAAAATAAGGATCAGTTGAAAAAAATGAAATTAGAGGTAGAGCGTTGGTAGAAGAAGGCAGAGGAATGGGAGAAGGAAGCTAAGGGTTACCATATAGTTTGGGTAGGAGAAAAAAGCAGGTACAAGCATTAACAACTCTGATTTCCAGGTTAAGTCAATGAGCGGGATGGATCGCAGTTGGTCCAAGGTCATAATGACATTGCGTGACTATTTTGCTTGGTTGGAGCTAGCAAGAGAGGCCCGAAAGCTGATAACTATGTTTGAATAGGAGCGTTATGTTTCGCTCATATATTTTGAGGTTCTAGCTGATGTTGGTTTTCTAAGCTTCGTTGATGAGCAGGGTGAGCTATTGCCTACAAAAGAATTTAAGACGACCTGACAAACTTTCGTAGAAGATACTTCAAAAATCGATGGCTGGGAGGAACCAATAACAGAATAACAAGCATTGCCTTGCATGGAGAGGCTCACTCGCATCAAATCTTCCTTACTGGAACTTTAGTAGAGAGCTAACCGCATTAGCATGGATCAAGTTGAGATGCTACGCTTTGTCATAGATTCACTGAGTACATTCTTGGCATTCACAAATGATTTCTGGGTTGAGGTAGTTATCGTATATGAAACTACAAGCGAGAGCCTCACCAAGCATGAAGCCCAAGCATAGGTGGAAGCAGAGCAACAAGAAGCAGAAGGACTGGAGAAACAAGCGTAGGAGGAAAGAGAGAAGGAGGCTACATAATCAAATGTACCATCTAGTACAGTCGGTAGATCTGATGCAACCAGTGGCGCTGACAACTGAGCCCAATGAATGAAGTCTTGGGGTCGATTGCATTTAGAAGAACTAAATACCCCAAGAGCCACCAAAAGTGTTGGCAATTTTGCCACACTAAATTTTGTTGTAAAAATTCTGAAAAGAAAAAGAATGAAAATTCTGAACTGAAAATGATGAAGTTGTGTTATTTTTATTGTTTTAATATTTTCCTTCCTTGTAAGCAATTCCATTAAATAAAAGGCTGATTTTGTTTCTAGAGATGCACAATAGTTTTGTTGGTAAGAAATTAATGAAAATGTAGAAGGGAAAATTTGACAACAATGGACGTTTCGGGATTGAAGGGTTAATACGACTTTGGCAGTTTTTTTGAAGATGAAGGCGCCAAAAAAATTAAAAGATATTTTCACCCCATGGAGGGGCGAAAATCCTTTGCGCCCCTCCTTTGGGGTGAAACTACCTTGATGAACAAATTTCATCCAAACAAAGCAAGAGAAAAATTTGCAAGTGATGGGTCAAAGTCAAAAGCGCCCTTGAAAAGGGGTGAAAATGAATCATTTTCGCCCCTCTTAGGGACGAAATCCTAGAAAAAGACAGTTTCTAAGCACAAATGGGAATATGACATCACCCCAACAATGATAGGAAAGTCAAAATCACCCCTCAAGAGGGGTGAAAATCATTTTTGCCCTCCTTCGGGGCAAAATTCCAAGTGAAGGCATCTTGGGGCGAAAAACTTAGAAAAAACAATTTTGTCGGCTAGTCAAAGTCAACATTCCCCCTGAGGTGGGGTGAAAGTCATTTTTGCCACTCTCAGGGGCGGAAGTCATTTTTGACCCTCTTAGGGGAAAAATCAATTATTTTTGTCTCCTTCCTTCCAGAAACATTTTTAAAGCATCTTTGGGGTAAAACTCCCATTTTCTTGCCTGTAATTCAAACAAGAAGAAATTAGGGGTGAAATCAACTAAAATGAAAGGTAAAATTCCAGCTGTGAAGGCAATAATCAACCAGAGTTACTGTCTGAAGTGCCATAATTGCAAAATTTTTTGAGAAAGGATGAAGATTGATAAAATTTAATGCTTGGGGTAGCAAGAGCGATGATCCAAAATTTTTGCTAAAAAGTTGCTAGGATTAAATGCTACATCCTCAAATCCGATGTGATCCCGATGATTTTTGAGGTACCCTCTATGGACTTCGTTCCTTTTCGAAGCAGAATTAAATTTCATTGATTTCAATTAGCAAGGGTAAGATTCCAAGGCAGGAGAGAATGTAATGGCACCCAAAGTTTAATGTTTAAGTTATTGTTTTCCATGTGACATTGCTAAGTCTCGATGCATTGATGCTTAGGACATTCTTTCCATCGTCCATTTTTTCTGATTTTCCAAGAACACTCCATGAAAACCGGATCATTGTCTCCCTAAAGAATAATCTGATTCGAGCATCATCATTACCAAGGAGAGAATTGTTGCTACTAATTTTTGACCAGTCGACATTTTGTTGTGTTGTGCATTTAATGAAAGAGGTGAAATCCTCTATAAATACTAAGCATTTCAATGTAATGAAGGAGGATAGACACTCTGTAGAAAAACACTTTAAGTTTTTTGCATAAATAGAAAGATATTCGGCTTCTGGTTCCTTGAGTAGTATTGTGTTTGATCTCTTTCTGCTTGTCATTTCTAATCAAGTTCATGTCCTTTATTTGCTGATTTTAAATTTTGCATCTGGATTTAATTACTGCTTGTGAGGGAGTGAATACTAGAATGCTTCTTGGAAGTTATCTCTGCAAAAATGTGAGTGGTTTTTGTGCCTGGATTTCTGTTATATGCTAATCCATGCTTGTTGTGAATTTTTGTTGTTAGTTTATCCCCACCTTATATATCTGGCTTATAGCCATATTTTCCATTTCTTTTTGTTATTTCCCATTTCTTTCCTGTTACCTTAATCTTTAAACCGATCAGTAGTTTTAGTATGGGAACCAGCCCTCTCTGGAGATTGGCCCGGAGGACATCTCTTTCCTTTGGCCTTTCAATGTTGGTCGGGTCTAGGGCGCACAAATAATATTTTGTACTTAGGCATATTCGTGACCAACAATTTTTGGCACACCCGGTGGGACTCTAAAAAGTTCCACTTTCAACAGTATTAAGGTTTGATGTTCACCTTTGTACTGTATGATTAGAACATCTGGCAACTCAGCTCTACCCAGAAGCCTTCGAACGTGAAGTGAGCGAAAGCTTTCTTCATGATCACAAGATCGAAGGCCAAAAATCTAAAAGACCCCATTGAGTTTTATGAGCTTGACACCCAAGTGCTAGGAGAACATCCTAGGTTAGTTACCCCAACTGTCCCATCAAGTGTTACATCTTCACAGTTAGATGGTATGTTCTCTGTTCCTTCAAGTCCTACTAGCACAACCACTAGTTTTCCACCTCCCCAACCACACACACCAGTCCACATGGCTCAAAATCCACCACCATAGCCACCAAGGCAGTTCCCAACATGGAACCACTCTGGACCTCTAAATTTGCAAGCTCAGAACCCGATCCCACAAGCAACAATGAAGGCTTTACCTACCTATGATGGTACGAGGAAGATGACTTATGAGCATGTCCAAGATGTAGCTACCTTGGCGATAATCCACAACATCATAGACGAGGATATAATGGTAAGATTGCTCATGCTCTCTCTCAGAGGTAAGTTGCTTTACTAGTACCGATCATTACAGCCTACCACCATTACTACCTAGGACCAATTGGCTGAATTGCTGATCAAAGGTTTCAACGAACAAGCGGACCCATTCTCTCTACTGCATCAGTTTACCACCATTCAAAGGCATCCGTAGGAGGAAATCATGGACTTCAATGTCAGGTTCACCCAAACTTGGCATAGAGTTCCTGATGGTCTCCAGTCGACTCCTGAGCAAGCGATATTTTACTACCTCCGAGCTTTCAACTCCGATATAAGTATGGCCATCCGATAGTCTAATGTCAATACATTTCCCGATATGTACTCTACTGCACAAAAAGTCAAGGCTGACCTGATTGCTATTGGTAAGCTTCCACCAAAAATGGCCATGCCTATTTTCCCTGACCTTCCATAGTATTTGTATGCTAATGCATCTTCTCAGCCTTTGCCCATGTCACCCATGTATCCAATCCCTTCATGGAATCCGAGTACATCTCAGACCACGATGATAGTTTCTATCCCTCAACTCCCCGCTCCAACCATTCCACAGTTACCCACTCTAGTTCCATTCCCAACACTACCATATCCGCTTGTCCCACTACCATTACCGACTCCTCCAGCACCCTCAAACCTTGATCCACAAGAAAAAGTGTTGAAGGAGTTGCAGTCCATGAACTCGGCCATAAGAGCGATGGGTAATGAAATCACGGTGATCAAAAGGAAGTAGGCCGAAAAATATTTCCAGCCAAGGATATTTCAACCACCGCCTATCACCAGAGAGCAAGGAGCTTCGACCAGCAAGGTGCCTGAGAGAAATCCAACGGTGATGACAAATGAAGAAGCTGGCACATCAGACAAAGCATACTGGTGCTCTACATGCAATGATCCACATGGTGAGGAAACTTGCATGGTTCATCTGAACTACGTGTAGACATTGGCAGAAAGTTCCTCCATTGGTCAAATCAACATGATCATAGAAGTCGATCATAATTTCATGGTCCCTTCTGAAGAGCAAGTTTCAGTTCTCACGAGAACTGGGAGAAAGCCCGTTATTGTGGACCCAGCTGAGTTGGAACCCCTGAAGGTACCTACCAACTCAAAGGCACAAAATGAGAAGAAACAAGCACAAGTAAAGGCAGTTGTTCCGGCACTCAATTCAGATGCACCTGTCCTACTGAAAGACCTTTTGCCTCCACAAGCAAAAGAGAAAGTGCAAGAAAAGGCTTCTACTTTGCAAGGAAGAGCTAGAATAGAGGAATAGGCCAGGGAAAAACTTAAATATCCATATTTGACAAAACGTTAGAGGGTGGAAGCCACACAACAGTATCGAAGTAGATAAGATACTGCCAATGAAGCCAAGGGGTCCTGTGCATCCATGTATAACATCGTTGAAGAATTGAAGAGGATTCCAGCCAAGGTGAGTCTCTATGATGCACTGCAATTGCCTGGACAAGTGGACTTGTTGCAAGAATCACTAAAATTTGTGAAAGATAAGGGGAAGAATCTGACTCAGACAGTGTTAGCTCAAATGCTGACAACTTCTACCACTGGAAAGAATAGACCACCCCCTTTCTACCTGTCCCTCAAGATGGAAGGCTGGATTGTGCACAATTGCATGATCGACTCAGGTGTTGCAATGATTATCATGCCAAAGGCAATATGCGATGTTATGGGTATGGAGTATACAAGGAGCAGCCCTGGCATCTTGTAGTTAGATGGAACCCCTGTCAGGACAGTGGGAGTCATCAAAGACATCCCCATTGTATTGCACAAAATGCCTCAGATAACTGTGATTCAAGAGGTGGTCGTGGTTGATCTGGAGCCTTACTTCAGCATGTGCCTGTCATAGAAGTTTCCTGCCAAGTTGGGAGGCTACCTTTCTCTTGATTATTCTCATTTAGAAATTCCTATCAAAGGGAGGAGAATCCGAATTTATAACGAGAAGCCTTCAACTTATCACATAGAGAAAATTGAAGAGGAGGATAAACCCATGAGTTTTGTCAATTTGATGACCAAAGAATTGGAGTTAGACCTGATGGAAGAAGTTCTGGATGAGCTTCGGACAGAAGATGAGTTTTCAATGCCATGATGGAGACCGAAATTGGTTGCTATACCATCACTAAGCCTGAAAAAGTTGAAGCGAAAGTGCCTGATGATGAAGATCCTACTCCGGATCAATTATGGAAGTTGTACTTTGATGGTGCAAGATGTAAGAATGGTGCAGGAGCTAGAATTGTTCTCATTTCTCCTTTTGGTATACAAAAAATGTACTCTTACCGATTGACTTGGAGTTGCACAAACAATATCGTCGAATACGAAGCACTCTGTTTGGGTCTAAAAAAGGCAGAGAAGCTCGGGATCAAGAAACTGTAGATATTTGGAGATTTCGAGCTAATCATCAACCAGGTAACTAGTAAGTGTGTTTCCAAGCAGCACTACTTGAAGGCATACCAAAATAAGGTATGGGATTTGTTTGAGGCTTATACAACATTGAATATCCAAGCAATCTCATGGGAGCAAAATAAGCATGCCGATCTCTTGGCATCCCTTGGTGCTAATTTTTCCCAGTGGAGCATGTGGTGAGAAAGCCCAAGACTGTGAGGTTAATTTATAGACCTTCAGTCCCTGACAAAAATATCCACTGGCAAGTGTTCGAAAGCGATGAGCATATTGTTAATTTCTTGTTAAGAGAAGCTAGTAATGTGGAAGAGAGAACACTTGATGAGGAAGAAGCCGAGGGTTTGATCCAGTTGTGGAATAATCATATCCCAAAAGGGTTGATTACACTAGAGAGCCTCTTTGATCAAAATGATAGAGTAGAAAAGCATAGGATCAAGGTGGATAAAAAGGAGTACACTGAACTGCATCTGGGACCTAAAAAGTCGATCAAAGTCGGCATTGATTGCACTCAAGAAGAGCTGGAGCATATTAAAGAATTGTGTCATGAGTACCCAGACATCGTTGCTTGGAGCTACCAAGACCTGAAAGGCTACAACAAAGATGTAATCCAACACACCATCGAGTTGCAGGAAGGAGTGAAACCCTTCAGACAAAAGCAGAGACCGGTCAATCCCAAGATTGAGACTTTGATGAAAGCAGAACTGCTGAAGATGCTTGAAGCCAAAATCATCTACCCGATCAAGCACTCTACCTGGGTAGCAAACCTGGTTCCTGTGAGAAAGAAGAATGGAGATATCCACCTGTGCGTGGATTTTTGAAATTTAAACCAGGCATCTCTGAAGGATCACTATCCACTACTGCAAATTGATCAGATTCTTCATGTGGTAGCTGGCGCCCAGAGATTCTCTTTATTAGATGGATTCTCCGGCTATAACCAAATCTGGGTCAAGGATGAAGACCAACACAAAATGACGTTCACCACAAAATGGGGAACTTTCGCTTATCAGCGGATGTCGTTTGGTCTTTCAAATGTTGGTGCAACTTTTCAGAGAGCAATGGACGTAGCCTTCGATGAGTTGTTGAATCATATTATTGTTATTTATTTGGATGACATGACTATTTTTTCTCACAACAGGGAGGAACATAGTCTACATCTGAGACAAGTGTTCAAAAAGTGCTAGGAGTTTGGAATATCAATCAACCCGAAGAAGTCCATCTTCACGGTAAAATAAGGAAAGCTCCTAGGACATGTTATTTCAGAAGAAGGTTTGGCGATTGACCCAACTAGAGCTGAAGCCCTCCTGAAGCTTCCATTACCAACCAACAAGAAGGACTTACAATCATTCTTTGGGCAAATAAACTTTGTTCGAAAGTTTGTTGCAGATTTCACCCAAGTGGTGAAGCCAATGATAGAATTGTTAAAGAAGAATGTGGAATTCAAATGGACCGAGTCGAGGAGGCAAGCATTCAAGGAGATAAAAGAGAGAATTGCTCAAGCTCCAGTTCTGGTGAACCTAGATTACTCAAAGGATTTTATCCTATACGCCATTGGCGAGCAAGAAAGCTATGCAGCGGTGCTCACGCAAAAAGGAGATGATGGAGACGAGCGACCGATTGCTTTCTTGAGTCAAGTCATCCAACCGCATGAAGAGAAATATAACTTCATTGAAAAGCAAGTATATGCGGTCATGAAATCCTTGAAGAAGTTTTGACATTTTGTTTCTCAAAGCAAGACAATAGTTTATGTGGTCCACCTAGATGTCCGGAGTTTCATAATTCAAGGAGAGCTTGGAGACAAGAGGGCAAGATGGGTCTCCAAAATCTAGGAATACGATGTTGAAATCCATCCGACTAAGCTGGTTCGAGGTCGAGCACTATGTCAAGAGCTTGCAAAAAGTGTTGCATCGAAATCCATGGTTTTCCAGCTTGAAAATTCAGCAAGCAAAAGTAATTTTGCTAATCGCTTCGTAGGTGGTCATGATTGGACAGAGGACCTTGTCAAATACTTCCAATCAGGAAGATGTCCTCCACACCTTAATGCCTCACAGAGAAGGAGATTCAGACTCTAGGCCCTTAGGTACGTGATGCTGCCAAATGGGTTGTTCCATAAAAATATTGATGGAGTACTTCTCAGGTGTGTTCGAGAATCTGAAAAACAAAGAATCCTAGAGGAGTTCCACTCTGGTCTATCAGGAGGCCATTATGTAGGGAGGCCAATGGCATTAAAGATCATCAAAGTAGGATATTTTTGGCCTACTCTTTTTGTAGATACTTTCAAAGTCAGTCAGAATTGCGATAAGTGCCAGAGATATATCGGTAGAAGCAAGAACACATCATTGCCCCTTCATCCGATTCAGGTAGAAGCACCATTTCAGCAATGGGGCCTAGAATTTATTGGGGTTATTGATCCCAATTCCTCTATCGGACACAAATATATCCTGACTGCAACCGATTATTTTACCCGATGGTCAGAGGCAATTCCAACCAAGAAGGTGGATCAAGCAATAGTTATTGCTTTCCTTGAGAGTTTAATTACTCGGTTTGGCATACCCGATGCCATCATAACGGACAATGGGACTCCCTTCATCGATGCTAGGATCAACGAATTTGTGGGTAAGTATGGAATTTATTTGAAGACATCATCTAACTATTATCCATAGGGGAACGGCTTGGCTGAGTCCACAAACAAGAATTTGTTGAGAATTTTGAAGAGGACCTTAGGTGACAATAAGCGCAGTTGGCACTTACTCTTAAACCAAGCATTGTGGGCAGACCGTATTTCCATGAAGAAATCCATTAAAACGTCTCCTTACTCCTTGGTTTATGGTAAAGAAGTAGTGTTGCCCATTCATATTGAATTTCTAGCTCTACAGTCTTGGCACTTGTTGTATGGTGAAGATGACGATGAATCCGATCCCATGAGCATGAGGTTGGCACAACTTTTATAGTTGGAAGAAGAGAGGGAGAAATCATATAATGCCTTCATGGAACATGCTCGGATGATGCAAAAATGGTTTGGAAAGAAAACTTTCGAGAAGTCATTTGAGGTGGGTGATCTAGTGCTGAAATGGAATGAAAACAAGGCTAAGCCCGACAAGCACCACAAGTTTGAAGCAATATGGGAGGGCCCGTTCCAGATTTTGGGGGTTAATCAAATCAATTCATTTTATTTGCAGGATATGGATGGTCGTGAGCTACCGATTCCCGTAAATGGTCTTCATTTGAAGGCCTACCATCAGTGACAGAAGTTTGATCGAGTATGTATATATGTACATAAATTATTATGTTTCATTTAAATATGTTTATAGTGATATGATATAAAAAAAAAGAAAAAAAAAAGAGTGGATTTCGCAGAGAAATCATTTTCGCCCCCAAGGTAGGTGATTTCGCCTCGAAAGTACCTTGCCACCAGTAAAAAATCATTTTCGCCCGAAAACGTTTCAAAAGGCTTTTATATTATTTTCGGGCAAAAAGGGAAAAAGAAAGCAGATTTCTTTTAGAAATTATGAAAGCGTTGTGGATTTTGCTTTTCATTAAAAAAAAGCTCCTATTTTACCAAAAAAATAAAAAATAAAAGATTAAAAGAAGAAAAGAGGAGAAGAAGAAAATAAAAGCAAAAGTAAAAGTTTGAAAAAAGGGAACGCCCCATTTTATTTAATTTCACCCCACTTATTTTAAAATTGCCAAGAAAAGCAAAAAAAAACAAAGCAAGGAGGATTTTAAAATTATATTTTCCACCCACAAAAAGAAGTTTTGTTTTTCCTATTTTCGGGGTGAAATCCCATGGTGGCCCTTAAGCATGTATTTTCGGAGCAAAAGTGCCAATAAAATAATTAAAAATAAGGGCATGCTTTTTAAAAACTTCAGTTGATGGCGCTAAATCCGGCAAGGAAGAAGGCAAAATTAATTTCGCCCTGCTTTTTCATGCAAAGCACTCTTAGTAAAAATTTGCTTTTTCAGGGTGAAATTAGAGAAGAATTATTTTAAAAGGGATTGAGGGGCATGTAATTTCACAAGGCAGGTAGAAGAAACAGTTTTGGAGCATAGGTGATGAGAAGATCTTTGCCCCGATACGTTTTCGGCTAAGCAAGCGTGCTCCCTCAATGTTTTTTGCTTCATGGTGCCAATTTCAAAGAATATTTTGCAGTTAATCGAATTGATTTCACCCACAAATAGTTCTAGAAGATGTTTTGGCATTTTAATAAGGTGAAATTAATTATTTTCGCCCCATTTCTCACACGTGGCGCTTGCTTTTCCCGAGGTGAGCCATTAAAATCCAGATTGCACCCTCCAAGGTAAAAAAGTGGCTGAGTTCGACATCCAAGGAAGATTCACAGCGCA
Source organism: Wollemia nobilis (assembly GCA_028583015.1). Taxonomy (NCBI): domain Eukaryota; kingdom Viridiplantae; phylum Streptophyta; class Pinopsida; order Araucariales; family Araucariaceae; genus Wollemia; species Wollemia nobilis. Next base: position 41,297 of record JAQPPZ010013104.1, read on the forward strand.
AGGGTGTTATTGGCAGTTAAAGGGCAGTTAAGTTTTCATTAAAAAATATGTCGGGTGAGAGAATCGAGGAGCACGTTCGCCCGAATTCCTCCAATGCAACACCTACATTTAATCCGGTAGTTGGAGGGTGAAAGTTATAAAAGGAGCAAGTCAGAAGCTTGTGGAATAAGAAAGTTAAAGCTTTTTATTTTTCTGAGTTCACCCGAGTTGTTGCTTTGTTGCAAGTTTGCCAGACTGTTCCAATGGGAGCTGCGGTGCGAAGATGGGGAAGAAGACAGCTGATCCGGAGAAATATTCGAAGCCAAAAAAAGCACAGGACGGTAAAAAATCTAAAAAAGCTCGATGACACGAAAATACTGATTTAGACCCATATTCGGACAAGCTGGCTAGTATTGGAGATTGTTCTATTTCGAACAAAGGTGTAGAAAAATTGCGCCTAGATGTGGAAACTGCAGTCAGGAAAGGACTGATGTCGGAAATCCTGTTAACAGTTGCTTATCACACACAACTTTCATGGTACTTGTGTACACCTGTGCATCCTTAACTTGAGCTAGTAATGGCAATTGCAAAGTTTTATCAGCCTACAACTAGGGCCGTCCGAAACACAAAGGGAGAAAAATTGTTCATTTCGCTCGACGCAATCAGAGAGGCGTTTGCTTGTGGGTTGAAGCCTTCCTCGAATGTCATGTTCAAGAATATGAATCTCAAGGAGCAAGAGGAAAGGTACCAATCAACCGTAACATTGCACCAATTCATGGAGAACCAGCTGATAAAGGCACCCCAGTTCGGAGAGTTGCCAGCTCTGCCGAAACCCTTGACGGATTTTAAAAGCCCGGATATGTATTCTATGTTGGCCTGGGTGTCTGGTCTTCCTACCGATACCACAGTGTACAAATGGCAAGCAACGATGGTGCAATGCATTTCGCAAGTAGAATTTTATGCCCCTACAGCTTTGCAAGCAAGCACAAATCCCATCTTCTTCGATTGGGCTGAATTATGTGGCCCGAGCAATGCACACCCAGTTGGAGAGAATTCAGAGCGAAGAAGCAGTTTTATTCAGGCACACTTCATTTTTGGCCTGGTATTTCTTCTTTCATATGCACCAGTGGTTTTCTTTTATTGCAGTGAAGCAAGCAGATGAGGTAGATAATAAGTTGCCAGTATATTCTGAGATTTTAACCGCATGTTCTTGGGTCCCGCCCTCGAACTTATTTTCTGTACAAGTGAGAGAGTGTCGAGGGCAATGCGGGAGGAGGTTGTCACTAAGGAGAAAGGAGATATTTTCTTGTTGACGCAGGGCATCGTGGTGCAAATTTTTGGCTTCACTAGCAAGTCGTTTCTCCTTCCTTATTTTACTACCGAGCGCCTCTTTGCAATGGAAGTCATCCGGCAAATCGACTTCATCAACGAAATCTACGGGGTAGGACGAGGCAAGAAGACTACGTGCACCATGCCATTTCGCTTTGGTGGCATCGAAGTTGACCAAGTCGGCCAGAATAAATTGCTTAATGAAGCACTCTCGGATATGGGCATGGTGGAGTTACCTCAGTGGTGGAAGTATGACCCTTTGGGTCGGTTCGCAGATTTTATTAACGCCAAAAACTTTCATTGTTGTCCTAGACCTGATATTCAGCGACATAGAAATAATCCAGAAGGGCATGATCTCAAATGGCATGTTGAGCAGATGACACCACTTCCACCATGGCATGATTTTTATGAGATGGAGGTTGAGTACAACCCCGTAGTTTACAGGCATCATATTCCTCCCTTGGGTTTGTTTGGAAGGATGAAAGAACAATTGCCAGCTTGGTTTGATGAAAAAATTACCAACTGGTGGGTTATGAGGGCCCACAGAGGGAAAATCGGGTCAGCTTATGGTCTGGTAATGGATGAGGTATTTTTGGACGTCTATGATGAGTATTATGATGGCTATCAACCAATCTCTTTCGCCAAGATTATGCCTCGGACTTTTCAAAGATCTGACAACGAAGAGATCGTGGTCGAACATGAGCAACATGTGGTTGAAGAAGCGCCACTTGTGGAAGAAGAAAGACAATTGTCGCTAGAAGTGCAACTCCAATGGAAGAAGAAGAATAAGTGTGAGGCACTCCCTTTCTCAAAAATATCCAAAAATCCTAGAACAGGTGCAGTTCCTTCATCTGGGGTGAACCCTCCTCCTGCAGATGAAGCCACACAGGCTAACATTTCAGAAGATCCTCCTTTGGTTAGGCAGAACAGCTTGTCTAGCACATGGAAGTCATAGATCTGGAGAAGGAGGTGGAGGAGGAGCAAAATAAGGGCGAGCCAGTGCCACAGTCACCCTCATCATTGGCTCAGAAGGTGTTCGAGCCCGAAGGTACATTTTCTATACCTTCTTCCCTTTCTCTTGAGAATTCGGTGATTGTTGCACCCATTTCTGTAGTTGTTGCTTCTGTATCCCCTCCATTTGGCATACCTACCACCTCCATTTCACTTCCTATTTCCCAGTACCCAGTCACCGATGCTCCCTCTTCTTCTATTCCCACTTCTACTATTTCCCTTTCTTTCAGTTCTTTTGCATCTGGTCCCAACCCATTTTCACTCCCTTCATCCTCCATTCTAGTAATTTCCACCATGGTTATAAGTACGCAAGCTCCTCCTCGAGTGAGTGTAACTGTAGCTGAAACCCTCACTTTCATCCCCTTAACCACTTTTGTTACATCAACCGTTCCCATTTCCACTTCCCTTCCTAAGCCAAAACTTCAACAGACTCGCTTTCCCCCTACTCCTTTTCTTGAGTTGCAGGTGCTGCCGGAGCCGGAGATAGACATTGTACCAGAGCATCCTGTTGCGGTGAAGATGAGTCGAGCCCGATTAAGTGCATCACAATGGCTGAAGAGCCGTAAGAGAAAAGAAGCTCAGGCTCCAACGAAGGTATTGAAGAAGGTCGCTTTTGATCCTGAAACCATGGAGTCGCATACTGTAAAAATGATTCCCTAGGTCCAGAAACCTCAAGGAGAAATGACTTCAAGTGATTACACTTGTGAAGTCATTACAGAAGACCTGAAAAGATTGACACCACGGAGAAGTTGGGGAATATGCAGGTGGACATGAGCTCTCTTTACTTGCATGACGAGCATTACAAGAAAAGCTTCTTTGAGGCTGAGGCAAAGATTATTGAGTTGAATAATGCTCTAGCCGAAAATAAGGATCAACTGGAAACAACGAAATTAGAGGCAGAGCACTGGCAGAAGAAGGTAGAGGAATGGGAGAAGGAAGCCAAGGGTTACCAGACAGCTTGGGCAGGAGCAGAAAAGCAGGTACAAGCATTAACAACCCAGCTTGAGGTTGTACAGAAACAACTGGCTGAGAAAGCCACGCAATCAGTGGGCTTCTCCAAGGAAAAAATCAAAGAGACTCGCTACCATTTATTGAAGGATTGTGTGACTTTGGCGATGGATGCACTCAAGGTTTTGTTGTACATTCATGAGGCTCGGATAGTGATTTTTATTGGAGAGAAAACTTTGGAATATGCTGAAGAGAGGCTAGAACCAAAACTGGAAATGGCACTAAAAATTCAGGCATTGGCAAACTCTGATTTCCAGGTTAAGCCGATGAGCGGGATGGATCGCAGTTGGTCCAAGGCCAGAATGACATTGCGCAACTATTTTTCTCGGTTGGAGCTAGCAAGAGAAGCCCAAAAGCTGATAACTATGTTTGAATAGGAGCATTGTGTTTCGCTCGTATATTTTGAGGTTCTAGCCGATGTTGGGTTTTCGAGCTTCGTTGATGAGCAAGGTGAGTTGTTGCCTACAAAAGAATTGAAGATGACCTGGCAAGCTTTCATAGAAGATACTTCAGAAATCGATGGCTGGGAGGAACCAATAACAGAGGAACAAGCACTACCTTGCATGGAGAGGCTCACCCACATCGAATCTTCCTTACTGGAACTTCAGCAGAGAGCTAACCACATCAACATGGATCAAGTTGAGACAATACGCTTTGTCATAGATTCATTGATGTAATGTCCCCATTCAGTGTCGTCAATAGGTTAATGTGTCCTAGCCTACTCATAGGTTCCCGTAGGCTACGGAAGAGGTTGGGGAGCCCACTAAAGGTAGCTGAGATGTTGTCCGGACGTTGTGAGCCTTTAGTAACCAAAATTTGGATCTATTTCGGATATTGGAGAATGGACTTACTATTTTTAGTAAGTTTTTTAAGGTTTGGGCAAAATGGACGGTGTAGTGATATTATTCACCGAAATGGGTGTCCATATATGTCCTTATTTTGTGGATCGGATAATCAGAAGGTCAAGTTTTTAATGTGCGAAGATTTAATTATATAAAGTAAAATTATTTAAATACTTTATATATTTTAAAACCTTATTTTATAAAAAGGGGACGTGGGACTTAAAAAAGAGTTATGTTTCATGATTTATCCCACATTGAGCGTGCAAAAGGAGTTTGTTGTGGAGGAGTCTATTTATTCGGTGGCTTGGTCTCATTTCATGTCATTCTGGATTTTGGTTATTTTCTCTGGAGTTTGAGGCCAGTGGCTGAGACTTTCTTCTCCGAAGGGACGAAAACCCCAATGGTGTGGCTGAGGACGAAACCCCTCAGATTTTTGGAGCTGGACGAAACTCCAGTTCTCTATTGGTGAATCCACATAGAATTCACACTTGGAGCTTCATTAGTTTTAAGAGGTAATTTGGTGTTTGCTGATAAAGTATTTCAAGGGTTTTAAAATCAGATTGCATAAGAATTTATGAAAAAATTGTTGATCTTGAAAACATTGTAATTTGTGCCCTAGATTAAAATCTGAAATGAAATTGCAAGTTATTTCTCAATCAATGCATTTTGTATATTTTGCAATTTGGGTTATATTGTTGGAATTTGTTCCTATTCTTCAAGTTTTATATCCGCAATAAGATTTAGATCAGAAATTTTTTTAACAGTCCCAACCAAAGGGGACATTACAGTGGTATCAGAGCAAGTCTATTCTGCCAGCCTGTGGAAGCCTAATTAAATTTCAGATTCATGGAGTCTTATAATGATTGGTCTAGGAGATAGCGTGATTGGGATAGGACTTAGAGTGAGATACAAAAATCCATCAGTCAATTAATTGCAATGATGCAAATTTCTCTACCTTCAATTTTTCCTCAGGATAAGGTTGATTTTTCATTCATAAAGTTGAACAAAATACTTTACAAGATCCTAAAATTGCAGCTAATATTGTGGCTAATAAAGTTGAGTTTGTTGTCTCAAAGAAGATTGACAAGGGTAAACAACAGTTAATAGGAAAGGAAAGGAAACCGAGTGATCTGCATAGGTTACAAGACTTCCTCACGGAAGCAAAAATCAGTTGAGGAGAGAAGGGCGATGTTTCACTTGCAAAAGGGAATGGTCACTTGGTCACAATTGCGAAGACGATAAAGAGAATGACTTAAGGCAGCCAAGTGCAGAAGAGGACAACAGTAAAGTTGAAATCTTAGAATTTGGGAAAGATGCTTCATATCAGGAATCATGCATAATAGGGAATCAAAATGATGTTGGTGATGATGAGGAAGACAACACAACAATTTTGGATATGCATTTAGAACAATCTAGTGTGGATTGTGAAATATTTAATATAAGGTATGATGAATCTTGTGATTTTCCTATCATCAATTCATTAATGCATGATGGCATCTTTCATAATGAAGTGTCCATAGATCCCATATTCAATGAGGAAATGATTATGAATGAAGAGGATTCTTCGTTGAAAATCAAAATGGAAAGAATTAATAGACTGTTGGATGGTGATTTCTCCGAGGGGGTGGAGACTATGGCAGATTTAGAAGAAGATAGACTGTTGATGAATTTCCACTTGAGCATGAGACTGACCTAGTCGATGAGATGAGTAAAAATCAGATTATGATCATGCCTTCTAGTCAAGAAACTTGCAGGGAAGAACAAAAGGACAAAAATAATGAAGATGAAGTTAATTCATCCTGTGCTTCAACGAATGGAGAATTATGCATTGGTCATCAAAAATATGGTGAGCATGCTGATTTTGATATTGTCAAATCAGCAATAAATGATAGTATTCATGCAGTTGTTGATCCTGAGGATGAGGACAGGTCTATCATAACTTTGGAGCATGTAATTGGGGAGTGCAGTATTGTGAAGGAGGCTGATTTTGATCATTGTGTGTGGGATAACAAATCTGAAAGTTTGTTGTGTGATGTTGATTCCAATTCATTGCAAGGTTGGAAGGACCAGTTACAGGTCATAGAGGAGCAGATTGTTCAGACATTAACTCACTTGGATAGGACACACAAGTTTGTCGAGTGCCTCTTTCAGGCAGCCCAACTTGGGGAGAGATAGAAGAAGTTGACAGTTGGAGCTACTGTTACAGATTTACAGGCTATCAAGCAGGCATTAGAGGTGATTAAATTAGATTACTTAAGATTGCTATCCGATAGAGATCAGGCCTTTCAGTTTGTAGATAAGACCTTCCAAGGACTCACAGAGAAAGAGAAGGTAATTGATGAACTTAACCTCAAGTTAAGTTTAACTCATTTCTCTCCGAATAAAACAGAAAATAGAGGTAATTTTCGATTAGCAGGTAATCCTCTTTTTGAGTGGGATGCAGAGTCCACTTTTGATAATCCACTCTTGGAATTGGGTAATGAAGCACTTCCTGATTTCAGTGATGATGATTCCACGATCACTCAAGTAGAGCAGCATGAATATGAACGTGGTGATGAAGTATTTTTTTTTGTAGATGCACATTCATCTTTTTGTACTATAGGTGATGATACATCTCCTGACACTTGCCCTGACAATAAGGAGAGTCATAAGTCAGAGGGTTGTTTGGAGCTTCGTAGGGATCCGAATGGTGAAGTTTTTATGGACTGCATTGTGAGGTATGCTCATAGTTTTCCTTTCAGCCCTCATGTTAATGATTCTATCATGGCATATATGAAATGGGGGAAAGGTTGTTATGATGGGTTGTATACTTCACTTGGATATGAGATGCCTCCGTTGTCAGAAGGGAAGTTTTTTTTTTGGGTGGTTGTCTGCTTCTTTTGGGTGGAGTTTATGCAAGGACAGAGTTGTGGTCGAGCAGTATTCCACCTGTGTGTAGATTAGCCCAATAGTATTCTTCAGGTAGTGGGGAAGTCAAATTCCCTATGAGGCTGAGTTATCCATGATTGTCTATATGGGACATGGAGACACTTATTGATTCAGGATTCAGAATGGATGATAACATCAGGATATGGGATCCAGGGATTTGTATGATCTTAGGTCTGCTTCACCAGGTTTCGCAGAATGATAGACGAGTTAGGAACAATTTTATCAGAGTGGAGCAATGTCGGTGTAATGGGACATTTGTCAGGATTATTTGAGATCCTGGAATTCTATGTGACGGCAATTAGGAGCAAATAGTTGACTGGGATATGCTTGAGAATTGCTTGAGGACAAGCAATCTTTGGGGAGGGCGAACTGTAATGTCCCCATTCTGCGTCGTCAACATGTTAATGTGTCGTAGCCTACTCATAAGTTCTCGTAGGCTATAGAAGAGGTTGGGGAGCCCACCAAAGGTAGCTGAGATGTTGTCCGGACGTTGTGAGCCTTTAGTTACCAAAATTTGGAGCTATTTCGGACATTGGAGAACGAACTTACTATTTTTAGTAAGCCAATTTTTAGGGTTTTGAGAAAAACGAATGGTGCAGTGATATTCTTCATCGAAATGGGTGTGTGTATCTGTCCTCAGTTTGCGGATCAGATAATCAGAAGGCCAAGTTTTTAATGTGTGAAGGTTTAATTATATAAAGTAAAATTATTTAAATACTTTATATAGTTTAAAACCTTATTTTATAAAAAAAGGGACGTGGGACTTAAAAAAGAGTTATGTTTCATGATTTATCCCACATTGAGCGTGCAAAAGGAGTTTGTTGTGGAGGAGTCTATTTATTTGGTGGCTTGGTCTCATTTCATGTCATTCTGGATTTTGGTTATTTTCTCTGGAGTTTGAGGCCAGTGGTTGAGACTTTCTTCTCTGAAGGGACGGAAACCCCAACGGTGTGGTTGAGGACGAAACCCCTCAGATTTTTGGAGCTCGATGAAACCCCAGTTCTCTATTGGTGAATTCACACTTGGAGCTTCATTAGTTTTTAGAGGTACTTTGGTGTTTGTTGATAAAGTATTTCAAGGGTTTTAAAATCAGATTGCATAAGAATTTGTGGAAAGATTGTTGATCTTGAAAACATTGTAATTTGTGCCCTAGATTAAAATCTGAAATGAAATTGCAAGTTATTTCTCAATCAATGCATTTTGTATATTTTGCAATTTGGGTTATATTGTTGGAATTTGTTCTTGTTCTTCAAGTTTTATATCCGCAATAATATTTAGATCAAATTTTTAACAATCCCAACCAAGGGGGACATTACAACTGAGTACATTCTCGACATTCATAGATGATGCCTGGGCCGAGGCAATTGTCGTGTATGAAACTACAAGCGAGAGCCTCGCCAAGCACGAGCGGAAGCAGAGCAACAAGCAGCAGAAGGACAAGAGAAGCAAGCACAAGAGGAAAGAGAGGAGGCTGCAGAATCAAATGTACCATCTAGTACAATCGAAAAATCTGATGCAGTCGATGGCGCTGACAACTGAGCCCAATGGATGAAGGCCTGGGGTCGATTGCATTTAGAAGAACTGAATACCCCGAGAGCCGCCAAAAGTGTTGGCAATTTTGCCACACTGAATTTTGTTGTAAAAATTTTGAAAAGAAAAAGAATGAAAATTCTAAACTGAAAATGATGAAGTTGTGTTATTTTTACTATTTTAATATTTTCCTTGTAAACAATTCCATTAAATAAAAGGTTGATTTTGTTTCTGGAGATGCACAGTAGTTTTGTTGGTAAGAAATTAATGGAAAACGTAGAAGGGAAAATTTGATAGCAATGGACGTTTCGGGATTGAAGGGTTAATACGACTTTGGCAATTTTTTTGAAGATGAAGGCGCTAGCAAAATTAAAAGATGTTTTCGCCCCATGGAGGGGTGAAAATCCTTTGCACCCTTCCTTTGGGGCGAAACTACCTTGATGAACAAATTTCGTCCAAAAAAAGCAAGATAAAAATTTGCAAGTGATGGGTCAAAGTCAAAAGCGCCCCTGGAAAGGGGTGAAAATCCAGTTAAAAGCTTCTTCGAGCCGAAAATAGAAGGGAGAAAATTGCTTGGCACAATCAAAGTCAAAGTTGCCCCTCAACAAGGGCGAAAATCATTTTTGCCCCAAAGGGGTGAAATCCCATAAAAAGACAGTTTCGGAGCGCAAATGGGAAGATGACGTCACCCAGGCAATGATAGGAAAGTCAAAGTCAAAGTCGCCCCTCAATCATTTTCGCCCTCCTTCGGGCTGAAATTCCAAGTGAAGGCGTCTTGAGGCGAAAAATTCGAAAAAAATAGTTTTGCCGACTGGTCAAAGTCAACATTGCCGTGAGGTGGGGCGAAAGTCAATTTCACCCCTCTTAGGGGCAAAATTATTTATTTTTGCCTCCTTCCTTTCAGAAACGTTTTTAAAGCATCTTAGGGTCGAAATCACCCAAGGCAGGGGCGAAAGTAAGTTAAGGAGCGAAACTCCCATTTTCATGCCTGTCATTCGAACAAGAAGACGTTAGCGGCGAAATCAACTAAAATGAAAGGCGAAATTCTAGCTCTGAAGGCAATCATAAACCAAAGTTACTGTTTGAAGTGTCATAACTGCAAAAATTTTTGGGAAATGGCGGAGATTGATAAAATTTAATGCTTGGGGCAGCAAGAACGACGATCCAAAATTTCTACTAAAAGGTTGCTAGGATTAAATGCTACGTCCTCAAATCCGATGCGATCCCGATGATTATCGAGGCACCCTCAATGGACTTCATTCCTTTTTGAAGTAGATTAAATTTTGTTGATTTCAATTGGCAAGGGTAAGATTCCAAGGCAGGAGAGAATGTAATGGTGTCGAGAGTTTAATGTGCAAGTTACTGTTTGTTGTGTGACGTTGCTAAGTCCCGATGCATTGACACTTAGGATGTTCTTTCCATCACCCATTTTTTCTGATTTTCCAAGCAAACTCCATGAAAACCGGATCGTTGTCCCCTCAAGAATAATTTGATTTGAGCATAATCATTACCAAGGAGAGAATTGCTGCTACTAATTTTTGACCAACCGACATTTTGTTGTGTTGTGCATTTAATGAAAGAGGCGAAATCCTCTATAAATACTAGGCATTTCAATGTAAAAAAGGGGGATAGACACTCTGCAGAAAACACTTTAAGTTTTTGCATAAATAGAAAGATATTCAGCTTCTGGTTCCTTGAGCAATATCGTCTTTGATCTCTTTATGTTTGGCATTTTTGATTAAGTTCATGTCCTTTATTTGTTGATTTTAAATTCTGCATCTAGATTTAATAACTGCTTGTGAGAGAGTGAATACTAGAATTCTTCTAGGAAGTTATCTTTGCAAAACTGTGAGTGGTTTTTGTGCCTGGTTTTCTGTTATATGCTAATCCATGCTTGTTGTGAATTTTTGTTGTTAAGTTTATCCCCACCTTATAAATCTGGCTTATAGCCATATTTCCCATTTCTTTTTGTTATTTCTCATTTCTTTCCTTTAACCTTAATCTTTAAACTGATCAGTAGTTTTTGTCCGGGAGCCAGCCGTCTCTGGATATTGGCTCGGAGGACATCTCTTTCCTTCGGCCTTTCAATGTTGGTTGGGTCTAGGGTGCACAAATAATATTTTGTACTTAGGCAGATTCGTGACCAACAGTAAGTGGAGAGGAAGGTGTCCAACTAGCAAATTATGTGGTAAAGCTACTTTTGTATGTAGATGTCATTTTAATTGCAAGGAAAACACAAGGAATAAGAAAGCATTTAAAAGCCTTAAAGCACTTTTGCAAGGAAGGTGGCATGTAAGTAAATATTAGCAAAACCAAGATAATGGTTTTCAATTTTCACGACTCAAAAGAAAGAAAATAGTTAAAGCTTCTATTTTGAAGGGAGTCTTAGAAGAAGCAACATAATACAAGCATCTTGGTGTAGATTTCAATAATAGACTTTGTTGGACAACTTGAATATTGAATAGAATAATGTAAGGCTAGATAGCACTCTTTAAATTGTAAAATAGATATAGGGAGCAAAATTGTGGGATTAAAAGACCATCCGAATCTTATTTGAATTCTTGGTAGTACAAGTGGTGCTTTATGTACACAATATAAAGCAACAATACATCAAGTTTGAACTTGATGCAAATATGTCACAAGACTCACAACCCATAATCACATTCCATTTTTTTTTGCTTATTTCCTTTTTAGAGAGATTGTTTTTAAACCATATTAGCAGCTACTTCCTAGGATTGGATTATGGTCTTAATGATCCATGGCAATGCTACTCGTCTCATTTCATTAAGAGAACTTATTCCTTTAGAACCCTCAAGTGAGTACACCCATATCTACTCCTTACATAAGTCTTTCTATGTAAGTGTATTAGGTGTACAGAATGGTAGCTATCCTTCTCATTTTTAATGAGCAAAAATGAGCTAGCTAATTCCTCTCATCTTACTTCTTAAAAATATGCAAATCTCTTCACCTCCATAGTCCATCCATGTGGTGAACTAAACATATTGATTCTAGACTATCCATCTCAACTCCATCATTGAGCTAGTCATTTGAGAGTAAGGATTTTTCCATGACTCGATTTAAAAGTAGCATAATTAGTTTTTTTTTTTGCTAAGGTCTATAAAGCTTGGTATACAATCATCCCATGAATTTCTTATCACTGATTTAAAGCACAACTTTAGAGAATATGAATCCATAAGAAAGCTTCCATCACTTAAAGTGCATATAGACTCATAGACCTAATCAACAAGAAAACCATAGACAATGTATCCCACAATAACCATGAACACACCGTATTTATCCTGAGAACCCTCATGGGGAATAAACCCAACTTGAATCATTTATTATCTTTATTCATAAAGAATTTATTAAATACAATGAGTCAAGGCTTCCAATAAAGCCTTTATACTCATCTAAAGAGTCACAATACATCTCTCAATACATAGATACAATCTGGTTCTCACATTTGGTACAAAATGTCCCTTACACCATATTCCCACCATAAGAGTCACAATTCTCTCATGTTGCTGCATGTTTCCCCTTTGTGCACACAATCCAAGTCTATTTGGATTTTGCTCCATTTCCTATAATTCTTAGTCTTTGCTATCAAACAAGAATTAAATCACTTCCAGCTCATTCGTAGAGTTCCTTGCAAATCTTTCTTTGGCTTATCCTTTAATTAATTAGCTTTCATTCAAATCAAAATGTTATGTACATGGTCATCATCTATATCAATTTTAACCAAAGCATAAAAACTTCATAATAATATTAGGTAATTCATTCCTCTGTCACTATTATCATTTAGTACATGCTAAAGGTTCATATCTCAAGAATAGCCCACATCAACCGTGAGACACAAGTTTACATCTTGCTGGAGCAACTACCAAGCAACGACCTACCAATCCTCTGCTTAGAAATGAGTAAGCTTGGGGTCGAGTGTCCTATTAGGTGCCATCAAGCCTCGTCTTATCCCATGTGGGATGAGGGACAAAGTACCTGAGCTGGGCCTTTTTGTCAAAACATGGCATCACTCCACAAATGATTTAATTACCTAAAATATCTTGAGGTTCTTAAATGATAGGCCATCGCATAGGTGAAGGTTTAATATACTCCATTGCGGAAACCTTTTAAGGAAACCACACACACTGGGATATGCTCATCTTGGGTTCATGACCGAACGTAATCTACCCACAGAAGGTAATGGAGCAAATCATAAGACTCAAAAACACCAACCTTCCTCAACGAAGATCACAGAAATACAAAGGGTCCTCTCAGTACTCTCCCTATATAGCACTCTGTCTATAGTGCATATCTTAGTTAATACTTCAATCTTTAACAAGCACTATGTTAGACAACGCTGTTTCCCATAAGACGTAGCATTGTAACAAACCAACATATTCATCTCTACAAATCTACAATAGCATAGTGACATATTCTCTTCAATAAGAAAGTGATACCGAGTTAATCAATTTAACGGTTCAAGGTAAAGTCTCCATTCAACCACACTTAAAAAAAACGTTATACTTTAAGTATTACTCAGCCAATATACTTTAAATATCACTCCTACCTATGTTAAAGACATAGCCATAGATCCTCTTCACATAAAGAAGGTACAACATTAATGGCATCTCTTCGCAATATTGCTTCACATACACATAAAGAATACACAATATTAATGACGTCATTTCATAATATGGCTTCGAATCTCCAACATAACACAGTAGCTACTATTACAATCCAAAAAGGCATACCAGTACAACTTCTAGAAATTTTATCTCCAACCTTCCAGCGAATGTATAGCAAACATTCTTTTCCAAGCTTAAAGAGAAAATACTAATAGATTCTTTCAGAATTTCATCTTCTAATTTTCCAGCAAATGCACAACAAGCATTTTTCAAGCTTAAAGAAGAAGTAATAATAAATCCTTTCAAAATTTCATCTTCTAGTTTTCCAGCGAATGCACAAGCAGCATTTTCAATCTTAAAGAAGAAGTAATAATAAATTCTTTCAGAATTTCATCTTCTAATTTTCCAGCGAATGCACAACAAGCATTTTCAAGCTTAAAGAAGTAATAATAAATTCTTTCAAAATTTCATCTTCTAATTTTCCAACAAATGCCTAGAATACCATTACAAACACCGAGGAGCAATAATATTGGAGGAATCTTCAATGTTACTTACCGTCATAGTGAGGATACAACAGCACTCAATGCAGATGTTAAAACTCCAGTTGTAACAGTCAGAGCACAGCAGGATTCAGTCTGTCCCAAATCACCATACCGTTTCAGTTCAAAACAAATGTTTTAGCTCCTCCTTTCTTTTTCCACCAAAATCTCCCAAATTCACAGCTCGGAAGCCCACCTCTTCACCTCCGTTTTCTTTTTACCAACCAACCACATCATCCCTCTCCTCTGGAAGCAAGATGTTCTCTCCTTCCACTCCCTCCACCACTTCTATCTAGCTAACTTACCAAATTTTCCCACTCCGCCATTTCCAAAAATGATTAACATTTTCATCCAAACGCGTCAAAGACCATGATGCTCAACATTAAATTTCTAGTGTATGATTCACATCATTTAAAATCAAAGTTTGGATTAGTCACAATCATCAAAGGTAGATGCTTAGGCTATGAAACAATTCAGAAGATTGTTTTTACATTATCTACAATATCATACAAAAGCACTCAAAAGACATTTACTCACCATTTAAGCATTCTACAACATGAGCAGAACAAAACATGACGTTAATCCATTTAAAACTAAGTTGAGGCCTGCATAAAAAGATAACAAGAATCCTTTCTGTTAAATACTTTTTAACAGTTTCAAGTATCCTACAAAAGTGCAATTCTATCAACAACATCATATTTTTCTATCAAATGTGTTCTTGTAGAAATTAAACATGAAATAGTCAATCATTCCATTAGTAAAATGCATTATATTTTCCCCATAAAATATATGTCTCACATAAACTAATCATAAAATAGACAGTCATTCATCAGCAAGATAACATAAGCAAATCAAGGGTCCATCCAAAAAGAAGTCTGCCAAGGGAGGGTCATGACAAAATAGAAAGGATCCAAGAGCATTTGATTAGAAACAAATTCAAAATAAAAGCTTCATTTCTATGTGAAATACTCCTAGAAGAAACGTGTACTTTTCCTATAGAAGCAGCTACAACAATTCATCTTTTAAAATATCTAGAAAACATTGAACAAAATGACATAAATAGGTTGTGTAAGGTTGGAGGAGATAAGCTGACCAGAAAAAGGATACTTGGATGAAACAAAATGTCAAATGGATGAATAAGTGGGGTATTTGATTTAATAGAATGCCCAAACAACACTAAAGATATAAAAGTCAATATAAGGGAAAAATTCAAGGCAATAATGTGGGCAAAAATGCTAGGAATAAAGGCGGTGCACTACCTTTTTAACCCCCCATATGTGCATCATCAAAAAGCACATGCAAATATCAAAAGGAGAGAAAATATGCTTAAAGCAAAACTGAAGACTAGCTCACATCGGCTCAGATGTGAGACAGGTAGATGGAAGAGGCCTAAAAAGAAATGAGATGAGAGAACATGTACCTATTGTGCTTCAAGAGCAATGGAAATTGGCAAACACTTTATTTGAAATGCAAAACTTATAATGATATTTATGATAGTTATGCTCCTACATTAACAGTGGATTCTATGTCATTGAATAAACAAGAATAGAGAAACCACGTGAATTTATCAGCAAGAACAATCCTCTAGAAAGAGAAAATAATGACTCAACTTTGATTTTTCTTATAAACTTGTTTTCTTCAAGAACAAGTAAGATTACATGTTGTATTTGATAACAAGGCCTTGTTGTCCCATAGGTTGTTTTGGCCTCACTCACATTAAAAGTTTTCTATTCCATTTTATTTTATTCTATGTTAAAAACTTTGTTTGTAGTTAAGTTAAAAATAGGTGGAAGGAAGCACTCAGGTGTACTATCCACCTACAAGGTGTACATGCCCTCCACACCTTCAGATTCAAAGCTTGGACCTCCTATCTATAATACCCAAGTCTTCCCCATCAGGTCCACACAGGCTGTCCAATTTCATAGACAATAATTGAAAGTAGAATGGTCAACTATCTTTATTTTCATTAGATCCTTTCATTGTTGGTTATATAATTTTTTTTATCCAGTAGTTGACTAAACAGGTGAAAATTGGTAGTATCAATATGACTCCATAGAGTTGAAAATTTTCAATCTAACAATATTCATTAAATATATATTATATTTTATAATATTAAAAATTGAAGTACTTGTAACTTCCATTGCTGTATTGCTCCCTTGCTAAAGTGCTGTCTTTTACTGCTGTTGTAAGTTTCAAATGTAGTTTGCAGATCCAATTTAGTGCAATTCCCAGCTATAAATTTCATATTTTATTTTTCTTTGTTAATATTTTAGCACTCTTGCTTTGCAATAAAATCTATAAAAAAACTTGAGCTAGAAAATCATATTTTGTTACAACCTTGCGCCAAATTCATAAACCTTAAAATGCCCATAAAGCTAATTTTCTTCATGAAAACTATTGAGTCACACTGGATATGATAAACAAACAAATGGATTAAATAGAATAAATTGTTTGGAGCATCTATTTACAATAGGCACCATATACAAATCTAGCTCATCTTACAAACACATGAACAAAACTCAAAACCAAGACATCTTATTTTTTAGATATAAGGATCTCCCCAAATTAAGTGGCAGCACATATAGCAAAATACACCTGTTCATGACCTCTTTCTCACTTGGTACTTAAGAAAGGAGGCCAGGCCAGAAACATCTGACTCTGTTATCGTACAAATATCTACCTGTCTGTATATTTTACTTGCAGTTTGGTGAATAGCAATTTAAATTAAGTTATATTACAAACAAGAGTAGGAACTAATTCAATTACATGATCAAATCTAATCTAATGGGGGAATTGATTTTGGAAAAGGTTGCTTGGGGAGTCAATCCTCACAATGTGTTCATCCTCTGCATCTGAGCCCTCACTTGAATCATCTGCAGCCCTCCACACAACAGCTCTGGGGTGAGGTACTATACTAGAGGGGCCAGCACTTGTAGAACGAATACAACCTTGGCTTTTAAGCCTTCTTCGCATAGCAGGTCCTTGCTGAGATTGAGTAGAGAGGAGTGCACTTGAAGAAAAGAACTTTCTAATTTGGGATTGAACTGATGTGTATGATTTGCTGCTTTGGAGTCTTGTACTCCATGGTAGTCTCAAAAACCTTCCTTCTCTTGCACTGTACTTCTTCCCCATGACCTATACAAGCACAGAAAGATTATTCACCAGAAACAAAATGCAGTCATTTGATATGAGCCATCATTT